>PVJI01007756.1:0-75977 GCA_004026765.1 Micronycteris hirsuta | reverse complement strand
GTGGCTGGCTTTCTGCAGGAGCCATACAGATGAGAGGGTGACCCCTGGCAGTGTGGGGTCAAGGACACAGGAAGGGCAGAGGGCTGGGGCCTGGGGAGGGAGGCTGGGCTTTCTCCTCTCTCTGGGCCTCCTCTTCCCTGCACCAGTAGCAAGTAAGGGACCCAGGAAGCCCTGCTCTGTGTCCCCAAAAGAAATAAAATACCACAGAGGAAAAGCCAGGAGCACTCTCTGGGCCCAGCTTTAGACCCAAGTGATCCAAATGCTCCGTACCTCAGTTTACCCGATTGCAGAGTGGGAACAGTAGCACCCACCTCACCAGGTTGCTGGAAGGAGTCAATGAGTTGATTCACACACGGAACTCAGGCCCCCACACCCAGCACAGGATGAGCACTCATGGCGTGTGTCAGCATCACCGGGACTAGTGTTACAGTCAGTGAAGGTTGTCTGCAAAAGCACCGCCCATGGCTCCTGACGTGGCTGCACGGGTTACCTGGGAAATGCACAGCTCAGTCCAGGACGGAGAGATGAGCAGAAGCACTAACGTGGCCTGGTGCTAGCACACGCCTGGTGCTAGCACACGCCGGGGAGCAGCACTCGGTGGAACATCCAGAGTCCGGGCTGTTCTGGTCCCTGCGCATCCTGCCTCATGACATGGCCAAGCCTCCTGGCACCTGGCAAAGGGCTGGGAATAAAGAACTCAGTCTCGTGCCTGTCGGATGCTCCTGCAGAGGGACCTGGGTACACACAGCTCAGCTTTCTCCGGGGGCAAGCAGGGCAAGGAGGAAGAACCCAGCCAAGAGTGCTGCTCGAACTCTGAGCCCCAAACCCCCTTCCTGGAAAAGGCAGCTGACGGTCTCCAAAGTAGATCCAAGCACAAAACCAGTCTGCGCAGGAGCTCTCAGGAAGTCACCGTGTGGGCTTGTAAGAGATGCTTTTCTCCTGCCTTTTCGCCTGCTGTTTATATGCTGCCTATGAAAGTAGAGGCTGTTTGGAGTCGAGGAAGAACCTGGGGCTCTGACATCCGACGACCTGCCATTGACCAGCCATGGCTCAGTCAATGACCTCTCTGGGCCTCAGTTTCCTCATCTGCAAAATGGGGGATAATCATTGTACCTACCTGATGGGGTGTGGGAGAATTTAGTTTACTCATTTCTTCATTCATTCAACAAATCTTTATTGAGCATGTACTACATACTAGGCACCGTTCTAAGTGCTGGGGATACAGCAATGAAAATAATGTTAGAATCCCTGCCCTTCGAGAGTTTACAAGCAAATGGGAGGAGACAGACAATAAGAACACACATGTGAACACACACACACACACGAACACGCACACACACACTGCCGGGTCACATGGTCCTTTCTTTGGCCTGTGGCCCAGAGAGAGTCACCCAAGTTCCCAAAACTTCCCAGCAAGGAGGAAGCCCACACCCCAACATGATCCCCTCACTCACCCTTGACTCTCCTCACCTGCTCATTGCTCCTTACTAAGCACCTAGTGTGTGCAGAGCACAGCACTACATAAAACTGCTCCACAATGTGGTCAGCTCCTGCCCCGCTGAGCTTGCGAGGCATTTCCCTGCCCTGCCTCCTCCTGAATGTGACACACGTCCTTTCTCCCTTCTTCTCCCCAAGACCTAAATCTGGCCTCCTCCAAAAATCCCCCTGAGAGCCCTGGCTGGTGTAGCTCAGTGGATTGAGCGTGGGCTGGGAACCAAAGGGTCCCAGTTCGATTCCCAGTCGGGACACATGCCTGGGTTGCAGGCCAGGTCCCCAGTGAGGGCCATGTGAGAGGCAACCATACATTGCTGCTTCTCTCCCTCTCTGTCTCCCTCCCTTCCCCTCTCTCTAAAAATAAATAAAAGTAAAATCTTTAAAAAAAAAAAAAAAGAAGAAGGAAAGCCATTCATACAAAAAAAAAAAAAAAAAAAAAATCCCCCTGAGGCCACCTCCTATAGCTCCTGCACCTTTCAGAATCAAACAGCGTGGTTCTCGCCTTCTTGAGGTCTTTTCCGATATTCTCTCGTCACTGTCCATGGTCTCTCCCCACCCAGATTGCAGGCCAGTGGGCGGTTGTGGCCGACGGTGTCACTGGCCCCAGTTCCTCCTCCTTCTCCCTTCTGTCCACATCCTTTGTCACTTGACTCTGCAGTTTCTCTTACTAAGAAGGAGCAGCTGCATGACTCGCAGTGGCTAACAGGACAGCAGACATGATGGTGTCCAGGTCTAGGCACAGGTCTTCAATGTTTCCACTTCCTCTCTGGCACATTTGTCACACCAGGAGAAGGACTTGACTGCTGGCTAAGGGACCCCAGTCACGCTCAGCCTTGTGAGACCCTTTCAGTCAACAAACCCTCAGCAGCATAAGCAAACCCAGCTGGGATGAGCTAAATTCCAGCCAACCCACTGAGAAGTGAAATATAATATTCTATTTGGGGGAGTTTGTTACGCAGCATTAGCTGACTGATGCAGTGTCCTGGAAAGGGCATCAGACTCTAACTGAAGCCCTGCCAGTGTCTCGCTGTGTGAACTTAGGCAAATTACTTAACCTTCCTGGGCCTCATTGTTCTCCTCTGTAGAGTGGACATGATAGTACCTGCCAACAGAATTGCCATGAGGACGCCATGGAGAGAACATTCCTGAACCTAAGTGAGTATCCACGGGATGGTGGCTGTGATGGTGATCAGCAGAGTTATTAGCAAGGGCTAGAATAGGTTTTGCTTTTCTTTTTAGATAGCGAGGAGCTTTGCTTCTCCGTGTCTCATAAATATTCATGGGTCAGTTTAGGAAACTTGCTCCCAGGTCTGTGACAATAAAATCTCTGACACCAGGATCTGTAACACAATGGACAGGGAATTTGGGACACATTTAAAATCAAGTTTCAAATCTCAACTCTGCCACTTCAATGCTAGCCTCTTCCAAAAACCCCGTGGTATGACCCAGGCAAGGGACTTAACCTCTAGGAGCTTCAAATTCTCCACCTGTCAAAGGGGAGTGATAGGACCCACTGGGTCCCCTGGTGTCCTCTTGCCGACCTGTAATGGATGGACTTCTGGTGTGGTGTCTGCCCCACTGTACCTGCATGTGGAAGGTTCATTCTTCCTCTCCCTCCAGGAACAGCCCCTCTGCAGGGCTGAAGCTCCTTAGGAACCCCCCCACCCCACCCCGCCACCACCCTGTTTGGGAGAGCTGGTTTCTCTCCCCTCCCTGGGCTCTGGGATCAGGCTTAACCCATAGCTCCTCCTTGGGCTTTCTTGAGCAAACAACGTTTAACTCTCTGAGCCCATTCTGCGTCTGTAAAAGGGGAGTGTAAAATAACTCTAGAAGGGTTTTTGTGAGGGTTTCTTTCAATGTGCCTCACACACACACACACACACACACACACACACACACACTCAGTAGGGATTGGGAGTGAAACAGAGAGGGGAGGGAGGAAAAGACAGAGAGGAAAGAAGGGAGGGAGGAAGACCACACCCCCCGGGCGCCCCGGAATACTTGTACTGAAGTCTCCACTCCTCGAATGATGAGCTCCTTCTCGTAGGTGGGTCCGCAGCCCCGAGTCATCTGAGGGGCTGTCCCTGAGTCCCCCAGCGGAAGCGGGCCCTCGGCTGCTCTTCCCCAAGCCCTGTTTATAGTCTTCAGCGAAGCCCTGGCAATGAAAAATGGACTTGTTCATTCACTTGACCGTTCACTGAGTGTCTTTCCCACAAGAATCGAGGCCCCGTGGGACAGAGACCGTGTCTGTCTGGGTCCCCGGTGCACCCGCGGCCCCCAGCCCCGTGCGCGGCACATAGTAAGTGCTCAGGAAGTATCTGCCACGCGAGTGAATGGAAATAACAGACAGGCTGAGAGGCCTGCGCCCCGTGGCCCCACACACAGGGCCAGCCCTCTCAGGCCTCCTTCCCACATGCCTCCCTCCCCAGGCAACTCTGCCCAGTGCCACTGCCTCTCAGAAGGGTCTCCGGCTGTCTTGTTTCCTAATCAGTCACCTCATCTCCCCTCCACACGGGTGTCACACTTGTGAGAAAGGCTACGAGTCCCCACAGCGTGTTTACCGCCGATTTGAAATTATCTATCACTCAGCCTGCCTCCTTCGTCTGCCCATCAATCTTATCACCTGTGGAAGGAGCCGGCCTGGGGGCCAGCCGCCCGCTCTCCTTTGTCTCCTGCAGGCATCAATTTTCCTCACTCCTGGCTCGCCAAGCCCCTCCTGGATCGAGCTGCCTGGCCCCTTCTTCTGCATTGATGGATGTTTCTGGATGGATGGGTCCCCCACCCCCGCCTGCCACCTTCCTTGCCTCCCTACAGCAGCGCCTCCATCGCCCACCCCCACCCCAGCTGGATGCAAGTCAGGGATAGGCTGCGTCCGGTTCTGAGCTCCAGGGTCTCAACACAGGCAACCTCTCCGGCTTCCTTGCCCTAAAAAGGGGGGAAGCCACGTATTCTGGGTGCCTTCTGGGTTCCGAGCTCTTTCAATGCACGATCTGATTTCGGTTTCGCCACGGGCGCTGTTCTAATTACTCTCGTTGTCCTGCTGAGAACGCTGAGGCTCAGAGAGTCTGACCGACTGGCCTGAAGTAACCCAGCAAGAAGGTGGCAGAGCAGGGCTCGGACTCCAGGCCCGGCTGACTCCCAGGAGCGTGGTCGCCGCCCTCTCAACAGGGAGGCGCTCCACGTTGAGACCGCAGTGCTTCTTGCTGGTTCACAGGCACCTTTCTGTTAGTTCTGAGCAAAAAAAAAAGATTTTTAAAAAATCATATGGATGGAGGGAGACTTGACTCGGGGCTGTGCACACAGAAGATGTATTGTAGGTGAGGATATACAGATGGTGTATTTCAGGTGCACAATTCTATACTTGTACACCTGGAACCTATATGATTCTATTTGCCAAGGTCACCCCGATAAATTCAATAAAATAGCAAAAAAAAAAATCATCTAGACCAGTGGCTCCCAAGCAGGAGAGATTTTGTCTCCCATCCTCCCTAGAAGACATTTGGCAGTGTCTAGAGACATTTGTGGTTGTCACCCTGGGTGGGGGCGCTGCTGGCGTCCAGTGGGTAGGGGACGGGACGCTGCTCCTGGGACAGAGGATTATCCAATCCGAGACACCGACGGTGTCGGAGCTGAGGACCCTTGCTCCAGACCAGTGATGTCAAGGAACTCTCTGCGATTGTGCAAATGTACTACACCTGCCCCATCTGATAGGACAGCCACTGGCCACACGTGACTGCAGAGCACTCGCAATGTGGCTAGTGCAACAAGGGAACCCAACTCTGAATTTACTTAATTTGTATAAAATTCAATAGCCGCATGTGGCTGGGGCTGCCATATGGGACAGAGCAGCTTTACGCCATTTTTAGCTGAACTGACCTTTTACATTCTTTTTTTTTAAGGTTTTATTTATTTTCAGAGAGAGGGAAAGGGAGAGAGAAAGAGAGAGAAACACCGATGTGAGAGAGAAACATCGATCGGTTGCCTCTCATATGCACCCCAACAGGGACCAAACCCACAACTCAGGCGTGTGCCCTGACCGGGAATCCAACCTGCGACCTTTCGCGTTGCAGAACGCCCAACCCTCTGAGCCACACGGGTCAGGGCAATCTTTTACATTCTAAAAGACAGTTTTTCAGAACTGGATTGAGGCGGGAAAGGAACAAGGACGTAGAACATGAGCTCTTTGAAAGCACTGATAATGTCTGCTTTTGACTTTCACACCCAAGAAAGAGACAGAGAGAGAGGAAGGAGGTAAAGGAGAAAGGGCTGACATCAACCTACAGGCACACAGTGGTGGCTAGACACCCAGCCTTGCAAATGCTCCCAGCCGTTCTGAGCCTCAGTTTGCCAGTCTGTAAACTGGGGTAGCTGTACTGAACTCCCAGCTGTTTTGTGGTCTATGGAAGCTGGACCCACACTCGGGGCCCTCCAAGAGGGCAGACATCTGCTGCCAGAGAAGTGCCCCAAGGCACAGAGAGATGAGGAGAAGCACCCAGGCTTCTCCCTTCCTTCCAACCCTTCCCATTGGCTGAGCCCAGATGATGCAGAGGGGCCTGGGCCAGGCTGTCTGTGGGAGTGCCACGGAAGACAGGGTGGAGCCCGCACTCACCGCCCCATGCCATGTGCCTCTCCCACAATGGTTCAAGGGTCGCTTTTATGGATGCCAGTGGGGTGTCACCAAAGTGACTGGAGCCCGACTTCTGAGGGACAGGATCAGGCCTAGAAGGCGGGATGTCAGACTGGATGGGGAAAGCAGGCTTCAGCCCTGCAGGTGGCGGAGGGCCTGCGGTTTGACCTGGGGGAGGACAGTGCCCAGGAGAGGAGACAGCCACCTTCTCCAGAACCGCGTGAGCAGCGGTTTCCCGAGGTGACGGGGACGGGACTTGCCCGCGTCGCCCATTCGTAATCGCAAAGCAAGCATTTTTCCACCCCTTAATGGGGGACCCAACCAATCCCTGAGACTCCCTATTTCTCTTTGTCTCCCCTGCCAAGTCAGCAGGCTGACTGATCTCCCCCGGGTGATTAATTTTCCCCTTGACACCCTGGGGAATGAGACGTTTGTCCCAAGGGTAGAAAGACAAAGAGGCAGGGCTGAAGTGCAGGCGAGCCACGGGGCATCGCTGCAGGGCACCCCGCTCCCTGGGCAAGGGCAGGCCGGTGCAGAGGCGGGGTTTACAGGGCCCGGGGTCCCAGAGAGTTTGCAGAAGGGCAGAGTGGGAGGGCCAGGAGAGCTGATCAGCGGATGCCAAAGCCCCAGGAGGGGAGGAAGTGGATTCTCGCTGCACCCAGCTCGGGCCTGGTTTTCACAGCATCCTGGGCACTTTCACTTCCTGGGGTGCTAAGATTCTGGATCAAACCAGTTCAATGAATAGTCCAAGCGTGGTCATGGGGCAGAAAGCATGTCGAACACACATTGTCTCTGGGTGTCAGTCTTTCCTCTTCTGGGATTACAGTCTAGTGGTTGCACACAAGGCTGAAGAGCCCAACGCCATGGGTTCGAATCCTGCCTGGACCAATTGCTAGCTGTAAAGTTTGAAGCAAGTTGCTTCACCTCTCTGAGCCTCAGTTTCCTCATCTGCTAAATGGGCTAATGATTTTACATACCCCTTAGAATTGTTGGGAGGGCCTCTGTTTTAGATATCTAAATGTACCCAGCACGTAGTGGGTATATATAAGTTAGCTCTTACTGTATACACACAGGCAGCTGGAGACAGTGACAGCCTCTTGAACTGGGGTCCTTTCTGAATGCCCCAAGCATGACTTGTTTATTTAAATCAATTCTGTTTTTACCTAAATTTATTTTAGAAGAAAACTTTTCATCCTGACCTGAAAAGGGAAATCGCTTACATAATGTAAGGTAAGCAGAAAAGTGACTACCACAGAAAGAAAACGAGATTATTTAATTCCAGCAAGTCCCGGCTATCTGCTGAGGGATCCGCGCCTGGGCCGGCTCTCTCTCGTTAAAATGGAGATTGGTTGGATGGCATTAAAACCACGTGTTTCAACGGAACCAAGCTGAGACTTTCCCCTGGATGGAACTGAAAGGACTGAAGGACGATGGGAAAGGGAGGAACTCTCTCACCGTGAGAGCCTGCACACGCAGCAGGGAACACCGTCCCTGAAGTCCCAGGGTTCACATCCCAGCGGCATTCCAGCCCTGACTTGCTCGGTCAGTACCTCTGGGTGTTGGGTTGGGAGAGCCCAGGCCACTGCCGAAGTGGAGAATCAGCCATGGTTTTCCCAAACAGATGCGTGAGATCTGAATATTCAGCCAGGAAAGAACCAGGGTTTGCGTTAAGCCATGCCCTCACTTCCTGTCGGCTTCTGTCTTGATTTCCTGTCCTTTTCTACCCATCAAACCAGATGGCCTCACGGCCACTGAAATCAGGAGCCCAGCACATTGCCTACAACCAGCTCGTGTTTGGGGGGCTGGTGGGGTCACTGACTGGTGGAGGCCCCACCAGGATAATAAGGAAGAAGCCAGAACTGGGAGCTTGTTGGGGCCCTGGGAATTTGAGGGAGAGAAGGGAAGCAATGAGGCAGCAGGGCGCACGGAGAGGGAACTAACACTGATTTATCTGTTCTCTTTCTCGCCTCTACCATCTCCCGCTCCTCTATCCAAGCGTCGCGCAGGGGAATCGTGCTGTTCTCCACAAGAATGTCTCAGGAGACCGACGTGTGGTTGTCTCGAATGTTCAACAGGGGCTTTGGAACCCCCCATGAAATCGCATATGAAAGCCACGGATGTTTCTTGAGCACCTACTACGTGCTGTGTTGAACTCATCTTTGAACTCTCCCTCTGCTCCTAGCACAGAGCCTGGCATGTAGATAGCTGCATGCTTGTTAAAGGGATAAATCAACGGATGGCAGACTGAAATGACTTACTGGGTGGATGGGTGGGTGGGGAGAGGGAGAGACTCAGGAAAGGGAAGAAGGGGAGGTTACGGAAGGCTGGCAGAGGATCCGTGGGTGGAAGAGGAAGAAAGGAAGGAAGGAGGATGGATTGATAAATCGATGGATAGGTATCTGGATGCATGATTAATAAAGAAAAGAGAAGATAGAGGGATGGTCATATGGAAGGAAAGGGAGAGAGGCAGGGAGGCAGGAGGAAGGAGGGAGGAAGCGGGGCGAGAAGGGTGCTGAGGAGTCAGCTAGCTCCCAGCAGGTTCCAATACACTGGAGCAGATGCCGGTAGCCGAGCGGTTGTCTGGAAGGACACTGTGAGAAAGACACAATCCAGCTCACAGAATTAGGGCCACCTTTATTTTCAGTTTCCCCTGGCAACGACCGTCCATGCCACTGGACCTGTGTACCACTGTCCCTCCACATACACTGTAAATTTCCCACTGTTATGTTCACCTGGCCCCCCTCACCTGCTCTCTGCTCCCTATTCATCCAAACCCTACCCATCTTCCGGCCTGGTTCAAGGCCACCTCAACCAGGTGGCACCAGGCTCCCTCCTCGTTCCAGCTGGAGGATTCTGGGGAATATGGCATGGGCTTGTTTGTGTTCTAAATGAGAGAGTGAACTCGCAATCTGGAAACCCTCCTCAGAGGCCGGCAAAGGAGAGGGATGGTGTCATTGTTACTGCGGATGACAGTGACGGCGAAGCTCGCCGGGTGCTTGCGGGGTGCCAAGCCCTGTGCTAAGCTCCTCCAAATGCTACGTGTGGGTGAGTCTTCACAACAGCCCCACAGTCCCCAGTTTATAGGTGAGAAAAGAAAGCTCAGAGAGGTTCAGTAACTTGCTGGGGGTTGAACAGTTGCCGCGTAACAGCTAGGACTGGAGTGCGGGTTCAAGCGTGTCTCTAGCACTCATGAGATTGACGACTCAGGGAGCTGGTTGGGTCTACCCTTTCTGTGTCTGCTCAGCCCTGATTCCCCCAAGTGGACTGTGCAGGCAGGAAGTGGGGGCCACGTTCTCTGTGGGTCCTGCTCCCAGGCCAGCACCCCTCCTAAGTGAGCCATCAAGGCAAGTGCTCTTGGTTCTTAAGAAAGTTTCCATCCTCTTGAATGTTTCACTTTCCTAGATGCACGTTCGAGATCGCTCCCCCGTAAAATGCATGGCTTTGTGCTGCATCCCCCAGCCCTCGAACACACAGTAGGAGGTCCTACTCCCCACGCACAGTTGTGTCTGCATCTACCAGTCCCTTCCCCAGAATGGCCCACCCCCAGGCCTCTGTTGCTTAAGTGACTCATACATATGGGTGAGAAGTAACCTTTATAAAATGCATTCACAGCAATAGCGTAAGAAAGAAATTAGTCCCCATTTCACCTATGAGTTTCTGGGGCACAGGGGCTGCCTCGAGTTCACAAGGATGGGGGCTGCCAATGTCAGGTCCTTCCCAGCCTCAGCGCAGTGGAAACCCGCCGGAAACAAGGGCTCGGTGTTGCACAAGCCTCTCTAATCCAAAGCAAACAAATAAAGCCAGGGAAGAGAGACCAGGAAGCGGGCCCTCCCACACACCAATGCCCACCGCCAGCGCCAGGGCTTCCAATTGCCTTAGGAACCACCTGGTGTCCATTTAGCAGAAAACTGCCCCCTTCACTTGGCACAGAAGTGGGGACCGGGGGGGGGGGGCCGTGCAAAGGGACATCAGGTGCTTCTTGGCTGGGAGCAGAGAGGAGCCTTCAGCCAGTCTGGGCTCCCGCTGCCGTGGGGTGGACCAAGTGGGCCAGACAGGAGGCTCCTTTCCCGCTGGATAGAGGGGGGTTTGCTTGCCGCATTGATGGGGTTTTGTTTTCTTCCTCCTGCTCCTGGCAGGGGAGGCTGGCAGAGTTGGCTCCAGGCCCTGTCCCCGGAATTTGCCATCTCAATTAGGACCCAGGATGAGTGAAACACCTGACGGGGAGACGGAGGGGAGCGGGGACGGGAGACCCTCTGTGCAGGGCCTCGGGGAAGCAGAGATCTAGAGAGGGGGAAGCAGAGAGAGCCCCAAAATCCTGCAGCCTAATCGGCCTATGGCAGAGGAGAGATGGGAAGGGACCACCCAAGGAGACACAGCAGCGGGGCTGGGCCGCCTTCGCTCTCTCCACAACTGTTACTGGTTACCTTGCAGTGCATACCTACTATGTGCCAGGCCGGGTGCTATTTTACATACATCATTTCCATCTTCCTGGCAACCCTTGCAAGATAAGCATTCATTCATTCATTCATTCATTCCCACAGCATTTCTTCGGTACACACAGAACCTGTGCTCCATCTTCAGGATTTAAGGATGATCTTTCTAGATACGTGCAGTCCCCGCCTTCATGCAGCCTGTAGTCTAGCTGGGGAAGAGAGGTCGTAAATGAGTAATTCAATCACGTCGTGTTTTGGAAGGTGAAAAGGAAATGTCTTTCTAGGGAAGCAGGCAGCATTCGAGTAGAAACCTGAAGGAAATAAGGGTGCAAGTCATGTGGAGGAGGAAGACCAATTTCAGGTAGCAGCAACAGCAAGTGCAAAGGCTCCGGGGTGGGAACGAGCTTGTGGGTTTGAATGGCAGCCCAAGGACCGTATGGCTGACACATAGTGAGCAAGGGGGGAGCAATGGGAGGGAAAGCGGGAAAGTTCAGTGAGTCCACGAAGGGGCCTTGAGAGCCGTGGGAAGAAGGTAGGATGTGGAGGGCTTGATTTGCTGATCATTTACAAAGATCCCTCTGGCAGTCACACGTGGTAGGTAAACAAATGGGCACAACTGTGTGCCAATAAAACTTTATTTACAAAAACAGGCTCTTGACCTACAATGACCCGCAGAGACTTTCAGAAGAAATGAGTAACAAGGAACTATTTAAAGAAGCAAAAATAACCTTATTAACTGATTTAGGTTAATGGGACAGAACTTCTGCACCTAGGGAAAATAAAAATGCCCGCAGCAAAGAAACATTTGACTTGAGCTAGAAAACTGCCAACTCCACTAAGAAGCCCTGCCTGACACCCCACGGGTGGTGCGGGGCAGGGCAGGGCAGGGGGCCCCGCCAATCAGCTGGACGTGTCTGTCCAGCTGATGACAGGACCTGAAGAGGTGGGGGATTGCGACCGTCCCCAAGCCATCAACGTGGCAGATGTGTGGGCTGGCAACACCTCCAGACCATTGGCACTCTGCGACCATCCCAGGGGAGCGAGCAGGACACAGATGCTATTCCTGAGCATGAAATGGGTTGGAGGAAATGGAGACGTCGCCGGGGGACAGAAAGCACCCCTTGGGGTCCTCGTCATCTGTATGAAGAAAAGGTTGGCACCGTTTGTGAAGCAGCGGCTGCCGTTCTGTTTGCGTTTCTGCACGTGTCTGTTTGGAGGCCATGAATTGTTCCTTCAGGTTTGTTATTTGGTTTGACAAAGGCATGTCAGCCATACCTGCTTTGTGCTGTGCCCGTCACTTTGTGGGAGGTTTTCATTGAAGCGGCCGGGCTGTCTGAGCCTCAGCTCCCTTCTCAGGGGATCAGGAAACAACCCTGGCGGCAGGGCGTCTCGCCGGGTTTGAACAGTGGCTCCCAGCCTCAACCGTGCACCAGAGTCACACAGGAACCACAGAGACGCTCCCGGGAGATGCTGACTCAGCAGTCCAGCGTGAGGCGTGGCCATCATAGGTTTAAACGCTGCCCTTTGGGGTGATTCTTGGGTGTAGCCAGGACTGAGACTCACCACACTAAATGTGTAGCAAGAAGGGGTTCTCAAATTGCTGGACATTTTGGCCCGCAGGGGACACTTGACAGGGAGATATTTGGGGTTGTCACAGCTGGGGGGGTGTGATGGTGGCACCTCTAGTGGGCGGAAGCCAGGGATGTTGTTACACAGTTCACCCTGCACAGGACTCCCCCACCCTTGGCAAACAAAGAAGCGTCTGCAATGCCAAGCCTGAGGAGCCCACAGACGGAGTGCTCAGGGGTGCGCCGCGGCTGGGCTCAGGGAGGAGCCAAACAGGGCACCTTGACGACAAGGGCCACTTGGTCCTGACTTTTCTCGTTTTCCCTGAGGACAGTGGCTGCTTGATCCAGCCCTGGAGCACCCTCAACCCACCTCCAGAGCTGGCCTGGAGGCCAGAGGAGGAGCCGGGGCAGGGGGGGTGCCTGGGTCATCACAGATGTGCTGTAATGAAGCACTTTTTCACCCCGAACCCTGTGGATAAACCCAGAACTCTTCACACAGAGAGATCGGGAGCCGGTCCCCAGCCCCCCTCCCTGCACCTTAGGGTGCCCCCCCTCCAAGAGTGAGAATCACCAAGTCACAAAAGATGGGAGTCCTCCCAGACAGCTCAGAAGATGTCACTGAGCTTTAGTTCATTTGACAAATGAAAAATAGAGAGAATGTTCATTGAGCACTCGTGTGTGCCGGGCCCTGAACCCAGGCGGTACACATACTAATTCACTCAACGATGATAATATGATCATTATCATGTATGACATACGATGTATATACTACTATTAAATATTAGATATAATATCTGTCATATTACATAGTAATAACAACCAATAGGGCAGGGACCTCCATTTTACTGTGAGAAACCTGAGGCACAGAGAAGTTAAGTAACTGGCCTGTAGTAACACAGCACATAAGTGGTATAGCTGGGAATTGAATCCATGCAGCCCAGCTCCCATGCCAGTGATTTTAACTTTTATGTTATGCTGCTCAGGTTTTGCTCCTTTGCTTTGCAAATATAAAATTACAGGATACTATTAAATATGCTTTTTCAAACTGCACCCTCCCCACCCATTTCCCCCCCAAGACTCAGATCCAAGTTCTATTTACTTACCCCTCCTGTGTGAAGTTCTTCACCGGGCACTGCGGGGTGGCCGCCAGCCCCATGCACTGGCAGAGAGAACTGGAGAGGGAACTCTGGGGAGGGACTGGGGCAAAAGCCTGAGGTGTGACAGGGACAGGGACAGGCCAGAGGGATGGGAGGCCGCGGTGGTAGGTAGGGTTATGGGGGTCAGAAGGAGCACGGGGAAGGACTTGGAGGCCAGGCGGGCTTTGGGCATCTCACCGCCCCACCCATGGCCGCCACCCCTGAGCAGCCAAGAGCACATGGTTGAAGCATGTAAAAGCCCTGAGATTCCGTCCCAAGGCCGTGGTTCCATGCTGCCCGCCCTCTCAAAGTTACTCCTTCATTCAGCAAAGCTGCGATGAGCGCCACTGTGAACCCCATGGACAGGTCCCCGCCCTGTCAGAGAGAGGCAAGCGTCAGAGGCTCACGTAAATCAAATGGATGAGTGTGTGACCACAAAGAGATGCGGGAGGAGGCTGAACAGGCTGAGAGGCAATACCAGGTGCCCTGACCCTGCCCCACCGGGAGGAGGTGGCCCTCGGGCACAGACTTGACTGGCTCAGCCCTTCTCAGCACCCCCAGGGCCTCCAGACCACTTGGGGAGATGTTTAAGCTATCCCCTTTGGGGGGGGCCACCCCGAGAGAATCTGCTCCAATGGGTCTGCAGTGGGCCTCAAGGCCTGGTGAGCTTTAGGAACCAACCCAGGGATTTTAAGGTGCAGGCAAAGTTGGGGAACTCGGGCTGGACAAAGAAGGAAAAGAACTTTCCAGGCAAAGAGATGAGCCTGATCAAAGGCCTGGGAGCTGGAGAGAGCTGGCCGCCTGGCGGATCAGAGAGAGGGAGAGTGACAGGAAGGACCCACAGGGCCACCAGCGGGCAGATGGCTGGTTGATCCTCTGGGCCCTGCAGAGAACTGGAGTTTCAGCAGAAAAGGGAAATGTTCAAGTCTGTATGTTTTCAAGGCCATTTGTTTCATCCCCTTGGAAGAAAAAACAAAGACGTTTGTTCCTCTGGTTGGCTACAAATTCCCTTTCCCAAAAGCAAAGAACTTTCTAGAACCCAAGGGTTGGACAGACCTTCTTTCCTTCAAATGCCTTTTTCTCTCTCATGAGTGTCACGACCCAACTTCAGGTCCCGACTCTGCCCCTCAACGATCTCTGCCACTCTGCCACATCGCTGAGCCTCGGCTTTCCCGTCTGTCCAGTGCGACAAAGGTTCTCCAATCCCCAGGAGAAGCAGGCGAGGGGTGCGTGCAAACTCGCTTTCCTGGGGTGCCCGCTCTGCACCAGGCACTTGTGAGGGACGTGGGGGACACAGCCATGAACCAGCCGCTGTCACTGCCCCCAAGAAATTCAAATGTTAGTGAAGAAAATGAAGTTGACAGATATTCTGTCACCAGAGAGGGGACCAGGGCCAGACTGGTGTGGCAGGACCCTCCCTGTGATGCCTGCCTCCAGGGGGACAGTGGGTCCTCGGAGACCAGGGTGGGACAGGCATGGCTGGAATGGGCAGTAAGGCCCAGAGGGCAGGGTCCAGAGCAGGCGCTAGGGGAATGGGCCCCTTGCTTTGGGGACCCTGGAGGAGGCAGGCCCGGAAAGAAGTCGACCACACAAAGAAAGCCAGGAGACCACAGGGGGAGCCTAATGCAACCTTTTAAAAAACAATAAATAATAGCGCTTGTGATAAATGCATCCCCTCATCTGAATGGCGGCTGGAGAACTGGCCCCTTCTTTCTAATCACTTAATGACCCCCAAGAGGGCGGAGGGGTCTCACTCAGGGCCCCCCTCCTCCTTCTCTTCTCTGCACCGAGGTCTATAAAGAGAAACTCCCTCCTTTAAAGAGGGTCATTTACAAACTCTCCTTAATGGAGGGCAGCCGAGCTCCCGGGTGACACCCTTCTGGTCCTGGACAAGGGTCATGAAAAAGGAATTGGCTTTGGAGGCCCCGGCACATGAGCTCGCCCAGCCCCGAGCCGCCCCCTCGCCGTCCCCCACGCCTCTCTAGCCAGGAGCCCCGCGGCTGGCACGCTCCGATGTATTTATTATTTTCCCCCCATTGTCTGGGCCTCCCCCCTCCCCGGCCGCCCCTCTGGCCCGCCCTCCGCCTGCATCCAGCCTCTCTCATAATAGCATCCTTTTCACAGAGACAAATTGTCTGGCCTCAGGATGCACCTGAGGACTTTCGCCCCTTAACAAATGGTCTTTTAATTTTCTACCAGAAGGGCAGAGGGAAGGGGGGCTGAATCAATCCCACATCCATCTTCATCATTGCTGCCCAGGGACTCTTTTTGCTGGCTGGCTGCCCCTGGGGATGATGGGGTGAAGAAGAGGAAGGGGGACGCCGTGGGGGAGGGGCAGCTGCAGGGAAGCCCGTTGGAGAAGCCCCTGACTCTCTGAGGGAGAGACCCCGCCGGGCACACCTCACCTTTCCAGTCTGACCTGAGTGGAACCAGCAGTACCCAGGGAACCAGGGACTGCTATTTTGGCAAGTGGGGAAACTGAGGCCCGCACCACCGGTGGTCTCATGGGAAGTAGCTCAGGCCTCTTTGCCCCTTCCGGCAAAGTCTTTGGTGTCAGGTAGACTGGCTTTCCAATTCTTTAAGAGACACTCGCCCTCAGAGAGGGTCACCCACTAGCTGCGTTCTGGCCAAGGTAATACTCCAGCATCGGCCTCTGGCTTTTCATCTGTGAATGGTGTCATGTGAGTGCCTGCCTTGTAAGGGCGTTACGGGGACTAAGTGCCATAACCCACAGCAAAGACTGAGCCCAGAGGGAGCGCTGGGCCTGTCGAAACGACGTCCCTGGAGGTTCCCAGGCCAGGTTGCAAGCACCCGCCACGTTACACCTTCCTTAAAAAAATGGTGCCTCTGCTTCAAAATCTGGTATCCTCAGAGCCTCGGAAGCTGCCATCTGCTTTCAGACCAGGTATGTTCCCGCCTCAGGGCCTTTGCATTGGCTACTTCTTCTGCTGCTTCCCTTAGATATCACCCTCCACCTCCTCAGTCTTCTGAGTGAGCCCTTCCTTGGTTGTCCTACATAATATCAGAACTCTCCCTCAGCCCGCTATTCTCCAGAACACTCATCACTACCTACCACACTACTCGTATTGCTCATTTATGGAACGTATACTTGTCTAGCATCATCCATGGGCCAGGCGCTGTTCTAAGAGTATTCCAGGTGCTGGCTCGTCTGATCGGCAGACAGTCTAGGAGGTAGGGATGACTCGATCCCATCGAACAGATGGAGAAACTGGAGCACCCGCTGGGGGTGCCCCAAGAGCCTGCGTGCAGCGGCAGCCCAGGAGCAGTGAGCACCCTGGAGCCCAGGTCGGGACTTCTACATACCATTCATTCCCCACGAGAAGGAACCCGGGCTCCTGGGGGAATGGCTGATTCCAGGCCTGGAGCCCAGGAGGTGCAGAGGGGTCTGAAACATCTGCCCGTGCAACGTAGTAAGGAAGCGTTTAAAGAAAGATGAGGATGCATCCAAAGGGCCCAGGAGCCAGCTTGCCAGGCCCCCATTTTCCAAATCTAGAGCATCCAAATAAATAGTGATTGCAAAGGGTTATTGCCCATGGAGTCAAGTAAGAGTCCAGGTGTCCGTGCTGACCTAGTGAATGAGTGAATGAATGAGGAATTCTCTTCTTTACAGTAAAAAGCCAACTAATACATGTGAAAGAAAGAATGGAGCTACAAAATCTGCATGGAGAAGTAGCATCATCATCCTTGATTTGGGCAAAAATCATCACCCAATGCTAAAAAGCTCGTCAGTCAGAGTCTAAGGAATACCCCATGTTCACCTCATCTCAGAGCATCTCCCCGCCATGTACTTCCTCGCTGCAGAGGCAAAATAGTCGGTGTTCAGCGGGGAAACCTGGCAGGCGTGCTGGAAACAAGCGATCAAGGTCAACCTCACCAGTAATGGGACAAATCGACACCTTATGCCTCCCGACACGAGGCCCCAGCAAGAGCACAGCACCCTCTAAATAGAATTCTTGCCAAAATGCACAAGCTGAATCAAATCGTGAAGACGCATGAGATGCATTCAAATTGAGGGACATCTCGCAGAGCTTCCGTGTGGATCTCACATCTGGCCACTTCAAAAACATTCCGCCTTGAACCCAGAGACTAAGGAACTGATTCCAGATTGAAAGAGGCTGAGGGAGACATGACAGGGAGTGCGACGGCGCGGTCCCAGAATTCCTTGGGCGGCAGAGGACGTTGTCAGGACAAATGGAAGCTCCAAATACGGCCTTCGATTAGATGATGGTGTGGTGTCGATGGTGATGCCCTGATTTCCATCATTGTACTGTGGTTCTCTAAGAGAGTATCTCTGTTTAGGAAACAGACATTGAAACACTTGGGGGTGAAGGGTGCCATGCCTGTAACTTACTCTCAGAAAGTTTCAAAAAACATATAAAGACAGAGGGAGACAGAGACAGAGAGAAAAATAAACAAGCAAAAATTAACATTTAAGGCTGTCTTGCACTGCGTCTTCAGGTTTTCTGTATGTTGATATCTTCAAAGAAAAGAAAAAGGGAAAGCAACACAGAGAGACTGCAGAACTTGAGCAAGGTCACACAGCTAGCAACTGGAAGGGTGAGGTTGGACTCGGGCCGTCGGTGTGGTCAGGCACGATGTCACCGCGTCCTTCATTGTCCATCTGCCTTGCTGCCCACCATCACCACACCCTCCAAGCCCCAGGAAGACAGAATTTTTGTTTGTTTTTCATCTGTTTTGCTCACTGCTGTATTTCCAGCACCTAGATGAATGCCTGGCACACAGGAGGACCTCAATAAACATTGGTTGAGTGAATGAATGAGTAGACACGTGGTATAGTGCCCAGAGTCACACAGTGATAAAGGGTGCGGTTTGGGCTTGGGGTGGGGGTTGGGGGTAGCTCTTACACCTGCTGCATCAGAGGACCCCTGGCTCTGTGCCCAGGGGACACAAAGGTCTGGGGACTCCCACAGGAAGCCGGCTTTGCAAGGGCCCGGTCCCCACCAAAGAGGAAAACAAAACAAAACAAAAAACCTCAAACTCTCTATTTCCCGATGGCAGGGCCCCTCACTGCCCTAGTGAGTAATGCGAACTGAGGGCCTATTAAAAAGGAATGCAGCTCTCAGGTCAGCCCAGGCTCTGAGAAACTGACTCTGCTGGAGGCTTAGCCCAGCCTCTACCCTGAGGGGAGCTGGTGGAAAAAAAAAAAAAAAGGCCTGGCTCCCTCTCCCTCCCGCCCACCTACCCTCCCCTCCTCTTCCCTTCCCCCAAATCCATCCCTGGAGGGAAGGCTGGGAGCCCTGGGAAGGCCGCCTCCCTCTCAGAGGAGGGAACCCAGGGAGAAGGTTAATTAGATGTTTGCATCCAATTTACGTCTTGTTTGTGAAAGCACCCGTTCAGCTGCAGCCCAGGCGGCCCCCGTGCCCTCCCTGCATCTCACAGTTCCTTCCCAGCTCTGAACTGGTTAGCCCCGGTCAGAACGCGTCCATTATCACTCTATCACTGCCTCTTCCTCTGTAATTACTCGGCTCTGCTCCCCCTACTCTGCTTTCCTGTTGTTTCAGTCCCCTCTCCCCCTCCCCCAGGGCACCCACGTTGGGAGGGATGGGCCTTGGGGAGGTCCATGGAGTGGTAGCCACCTTCCTGGGCTAGGCTCTGAGCTGAGCACCCTGAGGAGACGCCCAAGGGCATGGGGGCTGCCCTCAGTTCGCTGGCTGCCGGGGCAGGGATTAGAGGCCCTGTGCAAACTCAGGTGCCAGGTAGGTAAGGCAAGTGAGCCAGGCTGGGGTGTGGAGTGTGTGGGACAATAGGGAGTGGGGGAGACTGTGGCCAATGAGAACACAGCCCAGCCTGCAGGGGGCACCATTCCTCCATTCTGGCTAATGGATAACTTCATTAGCAGGTTGGTCAATCTCTGTCTTTGCAGGGGCAGGGAAGGGGGTGCATGTGGGCAGGAAGGCAAGATGGCCCAGGATAAACAAATAGCCCAACACTGGAAACTACCCAAAGACCCATCAGCAAGGGAACAGAGAAATAAAACATGACTCATCCATACAATGGAGTATGACGCAGCAGTGAGGGAACCCATCAACAACTACAAGGGATGTCAGCAGGTCTCCCCGTCTTCATGTTGAGCAGAAGCCACAGAAGTAAGTACACATGTCGCACCTAGGAGGAGTCACCAGAATGTCAGGATTTTCACCTCTCTTGTCCCAGATGAGTTCCCAGTGCTTCTTACAGCACCTGGCACATAGTAGGTGCTGAGTACGTGTTTGTTGAATGAATGAATGAATGAATGAATGAATGAATGAATGAATAGGAGCCCTAGATGAGCTTTTTCCAAGATTCAGTTCTAAAAGTACATTTCCAGAGTCCCCCTGCCCCCATCCCCGTCTGGCCAGACTCCAGCCCTTGACCTGCTCCAGCCGCCTCTCTCCATCTCCGACCCCACCCTACAGCCAGCCTCCTTTGCTTCGGGGTCCCTGGCCAGGCCTGCTGTGCCCTGTCCATCTGTGCCCTGCAGGCCAGGCCCCCTGGGGATCAGAGGCAGCTCTCCACACTCCTTCCACTTCTCAGGGCAGCCCCACCTGGAAGGGCAGCCTCTGAAAAGAAACGGCCAGAGGGGTTTATTAACCCCTTCACCCCCGCCAAGCTCCATCCAGAGAGGGATGGGCTTTGGGATGCCAAATTGAGGTAGGCTCTTCAAAGAGGAAGGTCCCTCATTTCTGGGAGTTGAGAAGCCCTAGGTCAGCTCACTGAAGGGATAGGGTTCTCCCTGTGGCTCTTGGGGCCTCAGCATCCTAGGAAATAAAAAGTAGCTCTGCTTTGTTCTAGCAGGGAGAGTCCCGTGGAGAAAAACTGGAAGTTTACAGAAATCCACTCAGAATGGACCAGGCAGGGTAAACACAGGAGGGAGGAGGGAGGGAAGGAGAAGAGCTCTTGCTGCCATCCACTGAGAGGAACATAGATGTGGTGGTGAAACACACCTCTGCCTGGGTTCAAATCCCAGCTCCACCCCTGACTGGCTGTGTGACCTTGGGCAAGTTACTTCACCTTTCTGGGCCTCCTCCATTTCTGCATTGGAAAATGAGACTAATTGCTCTGAACTTACAATGTTGCTGTGGAAATTTAAAAAGTTAATACATGGACAGTACTTAAAGCATAGTGCCTGACACAAAGGGAGTGTGAAATAAATAAGTATATATATATCACCTCCCCTGCTTCCCCTGCTGAGGCTTGAATGGCTCCCCTCTGAGCAGAAGCTGCCTGCTCCCGGGCCCATAGGCATGGTGACACAAGACCAGCTTGAGCCATAATGTCAGAAGGACAGTCTCTACACACTCAGGTGACAGCACATTCCAGCACCATCGGGAAATGGAACTGCTGAGAGCTTTTGCTTGGAGGAGCGGGGATCAGAGCTTCGCCGGCCTGGGACCCTGCTGTTGACCTCAATGAGCAAAGGGACAGATGGTGACAAAAGACCTGGTGAAGTTATCGGGGCCCTGACACAAAGTGCTTTCAGGGAGTAACAGGTGGAAGATGGATGGGAAGTGGGAAGGGGAGTGGTTTAATACTAGCTCCGTGGGGAGGGGGTGAAGTGGGCTGTGTGGGAGTGACGGAGACCCTTGGTCGAAGGGAACCCCCCAGCCAGGTTGTTAGGAGGTAGGTGGCTTTTGGGTCCCATGAGGAACTGGGTCAGGTTGCAAGTCGGCTTTGTGCCCAGGCTGTAATTCACCAGCCCTGTTGTGGGTCAGGAAGATGCAGCCGTGAACAAGCCATTCAAAGCCCCCACTCTCGCAGAGCTCCCGGTCCAGGGGGAGAAACAGGCACCAAACAAATAAATAACTGAATAGCATCACGAAGAAAAATAAGCCTGGATGGGACCCAGGGGTATTTATGCAGGGTGGCCAGGGAAGGCTGGGCAGGGGCACTTGAACAGAGGCTAGAAGGAAGAGGGGGGCCATAAGTCAGGTGGGCAGCTGCGGGAACAGCAAACAGGCAGAGGGAACAGCAGTGCAAACACTCCAGTCTGAGGAACAGCAGCGAGGCTGTGGCTAGAGAAGACAGTGGTGGAGCGTGAGGACAGAGAGCACCGGGGGCCACAGCTGGGATGGGGGTGGCCTGCAGGGTTGTGACAGAGGGGTCATGGGAGCTGGCTTATGCTCCAAAACCACTCTGGCTGCTGGGTACGGAATGAACCAAGAGGCCAGGGCGGAGCAGGGGGACCAGGGAGCGAACTGCCACCACGCCCCACCAGGAGGTGATGGAGCCAGGACCAGGGTCGGCCATGGAGCAGGTGGGAGGTGGGAGGATCCCAGGGAAGTGTTGAAGGTCGAGCTGACAGGATTGTGTGACGGGTGCCACCCTGACCCAGGCCTGGCTTTCTGTCACCTCCGCAGCAGCCCCCACCCACCCCACAGTGGAGAAAACAGCTGTCAAGACTCCCTTTTTTTCAAAGAATGGGGGGAAAAAAAGCCAACAATCTATTAACTCATCGATACAGAACCCCGCCAATCTGTCCATCACCCGGGCTCCCGTCGATAACTTCATCTCAGGGCTGACAAGGCAGGCAAGAAGAGGGGAAAATGAAATATTTATAATTTCTTAAGGGATGAGGCCCTTCCCCAAGGTGATGTTCTCAGGTTCAAGCACATTAAGGTTTCCATCACAGAGCAGCTTCCCTGGCTCCTGCCGCCATCCCGGGAGGGCAGAGACGCCCAACGGAAGGGGACAATCTAAGAGACATCTAAAAGCGAAGTCTTTTCATTTTGGACCTAGATGTTGGGGTCAGACTCACAGATTTCCATCACCTGCTAGCTGCATGGCCAAGGGCAAGTAACTTAACCTCCTGGGCCTGCCATCTGCAGAATGGAGACAGCAGCAGCTCCTGTCCCATAGCATCCTCAGGAAGATGAAGCAAGATGATCTATGTGAGTGAGGCACTTAGCACAGTGAATGGCGTGGGGACGTTGCTATAGCAAACATTTCCTGGGTGCCCGTTCGGTCTGAGGCCTGAAGGGTAAACAGGATGCAGCCATGGGAACTTTGTGCCAGGCAGGTGGAAGAGCCTGGCAAAGGCTCCGCCAAGACGTGGCCGTGCCCTGCAGATACAGAGGGAGTTTGCTGAGGGGTGGGTGGGCTTCTTCCTGACCTCGAGTATTGGAATTAAATGGATTATTCCCAACGCATACGAGTATGTTATCACCATTTGTTCAGTCAAGGCTTCCCTTTGGCTTGTTGTTATTATTTTTCCCTTTATTTCATGTAGCAGTCAGCTACAACTGCCATAATGCTGTGTAACAAACCACCTCATAACCTCAGAGGCTTACAACAACAAATTCACAATTTTTTTACATGTGTGGGTGTGCAGGTTGGCTGTGGTTTGGTTGATCCGGGCTGAGTCCAGCCGGATCGGGTTAGCTCCAGGCTTCCTAGGGGACACAGGTCTGCTCCACGGGGCCCAGGTAGAAAAGGCAGCAGCTGCCTAGGGCATGAACTTATCACAGCACATCACACAGAGACAAGAGGAGGGGGCAAACCCCATGGGCACATTTAAAGCCTTTGCTGGTGTCACATCCTTTAATAACCCATTGCTCAAACTACATAACCAAGTTCAAAGTCAAGGGACAGGGACGTTTACTCCACCACACTGCAGACATGGCCAGGGTGGAGGGAGCCAGGGGCTGGAAACAATGGTCCAATCTCCCGCAATGCCCCATTCACAATTCCCATGAAAATTTTGAAACATTTTCTCCTTTATTTTATGTGTCATTATTTACAATAAAATGTTATTTTAAGTAAACTTTATTGTGGCTAAGTTACAACCCATAAAAGCATGTACCTGTCTTAGATGTCCACTCTGATAAATTCTGACCCATGAATACATTTCCATAACCTCCACGACCCAGACACAGCACACTTCCATCACTCCAGGAAAAGTTCCCTTGAACCCCTTGAGGGTCAATTCCACCCCCCAAGCCCCCAACTTTCTACACCTATAGATTAGCTTGGCCTGTTCTCCACGTTCAGATAGATGGGATTCCACTGTGTGCTCCCTTTTGTGTCTGGCTTCGCCCCCTTAGCAGGATGCTTCGGAGACTCACCCGGGCATGTCTGTGCCCGGCCTTGCCCTTTTCCTGGCTGCGCAGTTCTCCGCTGTATGAAGGTACCGCCGTTCATCAATCCAGTCAACCCCTGAGGGACCAGTGTTGTTTTCAACTTACATCAGCGAGAGGATGTTACGCATCGCACTCTGGTTCTTACCGTTTCACGTAATACGTTGTTGTGGACACCGTGCTGGCCTGCGGCGCTCTGTTTGCTTTTCTGGTTGCTGTGTGGCCATCGAGACCTTCCTTCACCTGGTCTCCCCTGTCCATTTGCCTAACAAAGACGGTCGGTTCGTTCCCATCGGCCAGCGCTAACAGAGCCGCCATGAATGGCCGCATGGATGTGTCCTTCTGTATCTGAGTGAGAGGCTCTCTGGGGTTTGCCCCCACGAATCAGATTTCTGGGGCATGACATGCGCACATTCTAACATCGTGAAGTGTTGACAAACGGCTCCTCAAACCCGCGGCCCACGGGCAGGCCGCGGGCCTTTCTTTCTGTGCCCACACGCGCACCGGCTCTTGCTGTTCCCTACGTTCTGGTCTTTACTAATTAGATGGAAATCCGCCTCCTGTCACTTAGAGTTCAGCACGCGTTTCTAAGATCACTAGTGATTCTCGCCCAGACCTGCTGTCAAGGTTGTGAGTTGAGCAGCTTTCCTTTTTTCTTCTCTTTTCTTTCTTCTTTTTCTGGAACAATTCATATCATACAAGAATTATCTGCTTTTTCTCTTCTTTTTTTTTTGGCAGACGCCAGACACCAGGGGGACACACAATGACCCCTCAAAGGCCTCTGGGCTCCAAAGGTCATGCTTGAGGGGGGCCTTTCGGAGAGACACCGCCCAGCCCAACCTGGGGGCCGGCCAGCCTGCAGAGGGGAGTCAGGTGTTGCCCAGGGGAGTCAAGTGTTGCCCACCTTCTAGACGAGTTTCACCTGCCCATCCAGGACATGGTTCTGCAGGAAGTCACGGAGCTGAGGGTCTGTGCGGGCAGGCAGGTCCAAAAGGGCCTGGGTCAGGTTCCTCTCCAGGACGGTGGTGGCTGCCGTGTGTCCTGAGTGTCACCCACTCATTTGGGGAAGGCGTCAGCGCCTCCCGGAAGAGAACAGGCCACCGCGCTGGTTTTGCATCTTGAAGAGACGCTGGGCGCCCTCCTGCTTCTCCTCGGCCCACGTCCTGCAGAGCCTCACCGTCGGGGTTGACACAGAAGCCCAGGGAGAGGTAGGTGTAGGGGGCCCGCAGGTGCTGGGTGACCAGGCGGCTGGCAGCAGCCCCCACCTGGGTGGGATACTGCTGACGAATCTGGGGACTCGTGGCTGTTCGGCAACGAGGACTTGAGGTTGAAAACCGGTGTTGGCTGGTCTCGGAGGCTGAGGATGGCTGAGGCGGCACACATGGCACATGTGTGTTTCCTTGTGGGCACATATTGTCCTGTTCCCCGGGGCCTATTTGTACAAGCTCTGTGACGTGCGCGTGCATTTCACAGTTGGTTATTATTTGTCATTGCGCAACTGAATATCACACCAAGTTCAATGTTTTGTATGTATTGTGTTATTGGTAAAAACTCTGCATGGGATGTGTGTGTGTGTGTGTGTGTGTGTGTGTGTGAGTGAGATGGGAGGATATTACACAGAACATGCATTATCACATAGCCTGAGAATCTCATTATATGGGTTTATTTGTTAAACAAAACCCACGCGTCGATTTTGTTTGTGCGCACACACACGTGTGTGTAGGAGGGTGTTACTCCTGTGTCTCTTTCCACAGACCACACACTGCATTTGCATGTTGGTGTCTGTCTATTGCACCCACGCAGCCTCCCCGGCCCCCTCCTCACGCCTGTTTGTAAAGACACCCGGCATAATGTGGATGCGTCTGTGAATGTGTGTGTGTGTTTGCCTTTTATTTTGTTCACTGTTCTGTGACAACAGAATGCTTTCCCCCGCTTACCTCCTCTTCCACATTGCAATCCTTTGGGGGATATCAAGGGCAAGCCAGAGAAGGGTTACCTGGAGAAAAGGGTTGCTAAGCAACCAAACACCCACCACCCCCGAGCACCACCAACCCAAAACTCCGCTCCAGGCCTGCAACCAGATTAGCATATTAATGAGGCTGTAATTTCCCCCGAATTGTCTGCTCGTACACACTCAACTCACAGCACACTGGCCCAGGAGTTTGCTATGCAAATAAACTGGTTTTACAGACTGCGACTTAATTAACTCATCAAGTTCATCCTCCTAACAGAAAAGGCAGACGAACTACAGATTAATGAACCTGTGTTTGCTCGCCCCTCTCTCTCCCCTGCCACGGCAAGCCGCCTTTCTCTTTTTATGGCCTGTTTCTTTTCCGTCGCTCCCTGAACCCAGCAGCTCCCCCCAAATCCACCTGGGTTTTCTCTCCACCTTCCTCTGGTGTTTCCCACCCCAGGCCTAGTGTCCCCTGCCCCTTACGTCCTTCTCCTTTTTCACTCCTACCTGGAGCCCCCAGAGCCCACACCCAGCTCCAGGGATCAAAGCGACAAGCAAGCTGCTGGGGAGGCAGAGGGCTGGAAATAGGGACGCTGTTCCTTTAACGAGAAGAGAGCGCAGGCTTTATTTTTGACACACAATTCATAGTTGAGCCCCAGCCCTGATATTCAATCAGCTGAATACAGACTCTGGAAGAAGAGGCATTCTCTCTGCCTGCGTGTTAATTAGAAATGCCACTCCTGGCTACCACCCGCACTAATCAACTTTCTCCACGTCTTGATGGAAGACGCATACCCAGGAGGGGTCTCTGGAACTCTTGGTGGAGAAGTTCTCAGTGCCCTGGATGCAAGAAGCCCCCTAGGAGGAAGCAACTTCAAACCCTGGGCTATGCCTCCTTAATCTTCTTTTCTCTCTGGCTTCGCCACTCACCGAGGTCTGGGGGAAGCATCACCTCCTCCAGGAAGCCTTCTCTGGTTTGGTGAAAATCAATGTATAGATATAAGCCTGGAAGAGGGCCCTGTGTTGGAAAATCAATATACCACTCCCTGCCCCATCCCTGATCTCCATACAAGGAAGGACCTTCTGCAAGTTCTCCAGAGCCATGGATGAGCTATTTAATGACTTGCTGTCCCCTCCCCAGCCTTTCCAGTCCAAGTTCAGGCACTACTATTTCTCACACAGATTATTGCCCCCATGTGCTGTGAACGTTCTCCCTGCCCGCTGTCTTCCTTCCCTCCACTCAGCCTTCGCTGTGCCACCAGAGAAATAAACCAGGTCCCTCCCTTGCTCAAACGCCTTTGAAGGCTCCCTATGACCCACAGAACAAAGTTCAGATGTCTTCTAGCATTCAAGGCCATCTGTGAGCTGGTACTCCCTAACCTCCCCCAGGTTGTCTCTGTGCCCCAAATGTCTATAGGTTTGAAATATAAGTGAGTGTAAGAATTACCTTAAGCCTTTGTCAAAAATACAGATTTCTGGGCCCCTCTTCAAGATTCTGCCCCTTTAGGTTTGGGGTGGGCCCAGAAATCTGCATATTCAACCTGTATCGCAGGTGACGTGGGTAAGCATAGTCCTTGAACCACTCTGTGAGAGATGAGGCTGTTTGCTCAGCATCCTGTGAGTTGGAATTCCCTCCCACCACCTCCTGCACGGCCTCAGCGGCCTCAGCGCTGGCTTGGGCTGGGCCTCCCACCTTGACTTCTTCTCCCCAACCCCTCCACCCCACCAGGGCTCCTCCCAGCGTACCCTGTTAGGAAAGCCGCCTGCGCAGTAGTGAGTGCTGGCCCGGCCCACCTCCCGGATGCTCAGCCCTCTAGTCTCGTCACTTCCCGGTCTGTAAGCAGCGGGCACGTGTGCAGCCCTCGGGGCAGTAGTGTGACTTAACGCCAGGGCCCCCACCTCCCTTGGCAGGCCGGTACCCCTCCAGGCCCATGGGAAAATCTGTCTTCCAGGAAACCTGTCCCTGGTGCCAAAAAGGTTGGGACCACTGACCTAATGGGCTGGCTTGAGGGTATTTTTTTAACTGCCCTTCAAAACCTGGAGATATTTGGAAATTTGGAAAAATGCAAATTCCCCCAAATGGCTGCTCTTACTGTCAATCAATAAAAATCTTGAGTGGACATGTGGGAGAGGGTAAGGGCGGACACACAGTGATGGAAGGAGACTTGACTTGGGGTGGCGAAGACACGATATGGTATGCAGATGATTAACTAATGCCACACCAATAAATTCAATAAAAAAGAAAAAATCATGAGTGAGAACAAAAAAAGAATGTGAGTTCTGAAGTCCAGCTTCCTGGGTTTGACCAACCCCCATCGCTCCCCCCACTTGCTGTGTGACCTCGGGCAAGTGACCTTCCCTCTCTGGGCCTCTGCTTCCTCTCTCAGTGCCTCAGCTTTCCCATGTGCAAAGCAGGAAGAGATGTTGCCCATGTTGTAGGAGTGGAAGCATAATTTGAAAGCACCCACAGAAAGTACCTGAGACACCCAGTCGGTGGTCAGTTACTCAGCCATCCTGGTTTGTTTACCTGCTGGTCAGAATCAGGGGCGCTGCCAGTTCTTTGCCAACCAGGTGTTTTGGTTTGGGTTTGGGTTTTATTCTAAGACCATCCCCTGCCTCTAATACAGTGTCTGACACATAGTAGGTACTCAGCCAGTGAATGTTTCATTAAAATGGAAAGTGAGCAGCTCAGGGATGCAGAGAAGCATCCTTCATGCCTCCAGACTACTCTTACACTCAGGTATACACAGACAGACACACACAGACACACAAATACAGATAAACACTCACACACAGACCTACAGTTACACAAAGAAGACAGACACAGAGAAATACACAGGTACACACATGCACACACAGATGGGCACACACAGACACGCTTGCCCATGCAGGCACACACACACGCCAGTCCGTTTTGTTCTCTCGTGCGAGAATCAGAGGCGGCGGCGCGGCCGCAGCTGCCTCCCCAGCTCTGTAACAAGCCTGCATTTATGTGAAGAGTGTCAGGAGGTCATTCCTCACTAAATAGTGTCATTCCCATCCTTTGTGCCTCCACCCAGGACCCCTCCCTCCACCCATTCATCCTGCCCTTCCTCCAGCCGCAGGGCCTCCCAGGACCCCGACGCGGCCCCTCCCGCATGGAGGGGCCGCCACAGCCGCCCTGCTCAATAGTGACTGCCCCCAGCCCACAGATGAGAAGGCAGAGGTGCAGAGAGGGAACACGCGTTGGTTCATTCTTTCATTCTCAATCCAATTGAGCCATTTGGAATTGCCGTTTTTGAAAGGCTAACAACGGTCAAATATCGGGAGATCCAGGGACTGACCCGAAGCTGGTGTTGGCGTTCTAGTAGGCGAGACAGAGAACGTACACGGGAAGGAACGCGTAAGGGACGGACTTGTAGGTGAGAGTGCCGGGGAGGGAAGAGAACCAGGCGAAGGGGCACCCATCCTGGTGGTGGCACGGGTGCTGTTCAGACAAGGGTGGCAGGGAGGACCTCTCCGGGAAGGGGCATTTGAGCCAAGGCCTGAGTCAAGTAAGGGGCTAAGCCTTATGGGTGTCTGGGGCCAGAGCGGCTGCAAGCGGAGGGAAGGACCGTGCAAAGGCCCAGCGCAGGGAGCAGGGCCAGCTGGAGCTGAGGGACAGGGAACGAGGGTGGTGGGACAGAGAGGAGTCCGGCCCTGTGGGCAGGTTGGACTCATTCGTGTGTGATGGGAGTCACCACAAGCTCGCAGGACAGAAGCTGTCGGACCTGACCTATGATTTTTGAAGAAAGTCGCCGCTTGCTGGGTTTATGCACAAACGCACAGAATACAGGGACTCGGACGCTGGGATGTGAAAGTGCATTTCCATCGGGAGGTGGAAGCAGCCATGACGTCTGCCCACAAACGGACACACGGCGGGGGTGGGGGACGGCGGTGAATCCGGACGAGAGAACAGTGCACAGCCGCTTCAAGGCAGGAGGGACGGACACCTGCTCCGCCGGGGATGAACTCAGAGACACGGTGCTCAGTGACAGACGCAAAGGACAGCTCATGTGTGAGCCATGGACACGAAGTCTCTAGAAGAGCCCGATCCGCAGAGACAGGAAGTGGAATGGAGGTTACCAGGAGCTGAGGGTGGGGCTGGGGGGGGGTGAGTTATGGTTTAAGAGGGTTAGAGTTTCTGTTTGGAGTGCTGAAGGAGTTTCAGAAATAGTGGTGAACATTTGCACGGCATCATCGCGTATGTATCTAACGACACTGAATTGCACACTAGAAAGTGGTTCACGTGGCACTTTTTTTGAAAGATTTTATTAATTTTTAGAGAGAGGGGAAGGAAGGGAGAAACAGGGAGAAACATCAATGTGTGGTTGCCTCTCACACGCCCCCACCTGGGGACCTGGCCTGCAACCCAGGCATCTGCCCTGACTGGGAATCGAACCGGCGACCCTTTGGTTCGCAGGATGGCACTCAATCCACTGAGCCACACCAGCCAGGGCTAATGTGACAAGTTTTAATAGCAACAACAACAACACAAAACCACAGCTGAGTAAAGAATGTAAGGGGCCCTGGCTGGTGTAGCTCAGTGGATTGAGCATGGGCTGTGAACCAAAGGGTCCCAGTTCGATTCCCAGTCAGGGCACATGCCTGGGTTGCAGGCCAGGTCCCCAGTGAGGGCCATGTGAGGAGCAACCATACATTGCTGTTTCTCTCCCTCTCTGTCTCCCTCCCTTCCCCTCTCTCTAAAAATAAATAAATAAAATCTTTAAAAAAAATTTTTTTTAAAGAATAGAAGGGGCAAGGATGGCCGCAGAGGGGCGTGAAAGGCCATGGCCTTTGTCAAAGCAAGAGACCCAAGGCTTCTCAGTGACACTGTTAGAACTGACCTTGGATGGGGTCAGTCAAAGATGGCGTGAAGGCCATGGCCTTTGTCAAAGCAAGAGACCCAAGGCTTCTCAGTGACACTGTTAGAACTGACCTTGGATGGGCGACCTCACCTGTCTGGGCCTCATTTTCTCTTCTGGTCCTGGTGCCCAGGAGCAGGAGTCTGTAAACGCTGCTCAGCCCTGGCTCCCCTCCTCTCTCCTCCCCTCTGCTCCGCTTTTCTCTCTGTCCCCCTTCCCTTCTTCTTTTCCCACCTCCTCCTCCTCTTCTTTCCTCCTTCCAGGATGGGCTTTGGGGACATGCAACTTGTGACATCCCACAGGTTTCGGTCTCTGCTGTCACCATTGTGACCTCAGTAATCGTTGAGCGAGGGATCCCTTGTTTTTATTCCGCTCTGGCTGGTCCTGCCACACCCCTGTCCAGACAAAGAAAACCACTTCGCCCGTTTGTGGTTTGTAGGGAAGTATTTCCAGAACTCCCAGCCAGACGGAGCAGGACCCAGCAAGTCACCACAAGCCCTATGCATTTCTAATTTCGTGATCCTATCTCCTATTTTAAAAGTCTCCCCTGGAAGAACAGCAAAGGCTAAAAGGGACGGTGTGGGGGGGAGATGGGGTAAGAAGATAACAAGGACAATACCGCAGAGTCTCTCTAGCTCGGCCCAGGGACCATGCGATGCCTTGGGGACCAGGGCTGTGAGGAAGAGAAAGACAGCCCACCCCATCATCTGCAGACTCTGCGCCAGCTGCAGATCAGAGTTGCCAGCAAACAGGGTAGAAAAGTAGATTCTCTGCTCCCACCCCACCCCCAGGGGCTTCTGATGACCCCACTGCAGGTAGACAAAATCCAGCCTCCCAAGGGACCCCACACCATCTGGTCCACCCGCCTTCCCGACCTCAAGTCCCCCCAGACACCCGCCAACAGTCAGCCCCCCGCAGAGCTCGTCAGCACTGCCCGCGTCCTCTACCAGGAACTCTCTCTCCCTGGCCCCTTGGTCCCAGCTTAACTGTCACTTCCGGAGGCCTAAACCTGAAGCAGGTCCCTGTTGCTCTTCATCAGTCACCTGGGTTGGTTAACTTAGAAGCAGTGACCCCAGATTGACTTATTTACATCCTATTACCTGTCCCGTGACTAGAACATGAGCCCCGTGAGAGCTAGACCACACCTGTCCCGCCACCACAGTGCCTGGCCCGTAGTAAGCACTCAATAAACACCAATTGCCTATGTGATTCGATTGCATTTCAGCCCTGGTGGTATCGGTGCATCCGGTCCAAGGCTGTCTGGGAGTAAGTGGTTGTCCAATAGGCTTCTGTTGGAATGCCCTCTACATCCCGTCAACCTTCCCTTGAACAGCCCCCGTGATGGGGGGCTCATTCCCTTTTGCAGCAGCCCTAACAGTTAGCACAAGGGACCATCTATGACGCTAAATGTGCCTCCCCACAGCATCCACCTGCTGACCTTACTCCACACTCAAGGCCCCGCTGAATGGACTTAATTCCTCCATCAGACAGCAGCCTCTCAGAAACCTCCAGGTCCTCCCACAATTCCTATTCCTGAGTTCCGCTTCTCCTCAGGGAGGACCAGCATCTCACTGAAGTAAGCCTGTTCTGGATTAGTCACCTCCCATTCATTATTCTCTGACATCTGGTTCGTCTCCAAAATGTTCCACCATGAACTTGGAATCCTTCCACGATCAGAGGGAAGAGTATTTAAGAAGCAACCTTCTTAGCCATGTCTGGGAGATCCGCCTCCTCCTCCATCCCACCCCCCACCCCTAAGCCAATGAAAACAAGTTTCTTTATGGTCTAGAAAGATATTAAGTAACGAGGAATGGAAGTCATAGGAAATGCAGAGATGAAAGGACCTTTCTTCAAGATGCTAACAGTCTGGTTCCAAAGAGGAAAAGCAAGTCTGCATCCTGGTTCATGAGGTCCACTTTGTGGGGCACCCAGCCCCAAGGGACTGGCTGTATGATGAACGTCAGACCAGACCAGACCAACCCGTCACACATGCAGTAAAGGACAAGTGAGAGGCGGCAGCTTTCCACTCGGGGTTTTTCAACACCAAGTCCTGGCTGTGTTGTCGGAAGAAGCATATTGATCAAAACAGGACTGGGTGTAAATTGGAAGTTGTTCCTGGGGGCGGGGCTGGAACCTTGGCCCCCCCTCCCAAGACCCGGAAGACCCAGCTCCTCTGCAGGAGGGCTGTAGGGTGAGTCAGGCGGAAGGTTATGGAAAGGTCTCCTGGGAGGCCGCGAGTATCTAGTGGCATGCAAGGAGACCCCCAGAATGCTCACAGGGGAGGATTCCAAAAAACAACCTGTCCCTACCCCAGGCCACTTGTGGCTGTGTTCTACCAAGGCTTTAAGAGGGAAAAGTCAGCTTTTGTCAATATGCCCAGAGAAGGTGCTAGAATTGGTGGCTTGTCAAGCAGTAGAGAGGGTCACTCACAGGAGCTCCAGGGAGGGGACCAGAGGAATAGCTGCCTGACCTACCTCTGACCTCCCACCAGGTGTCCAGTTGGCCAAACCCAACCAGAAGTCAGCAGGAAGAGAGTCCGTGTATGCGATCTACAATGAGTGAGGCTCCGGGAACATGGAGCGTGGAGAAGGGTGGAGAGTGAATCCAGGGCAGCCAGAAGACCCCACACACATCCTAGCCTTGCTCTGAGCACTGTGCCTCGCACGTGGTTGGAGCTCAACAAACATTTGCTGAGTGAATGAGAGAGGGACCCTGGATCCACTCTGGTCTAGTGACCTTGTGTTTTTCTACCTTCGAGTTTTTGTTTGTACTAGTCTCCTCTCCCTAGAATATCCTCTAAGTCGTGCCCCAGCCTTCACAGCAGAGCTCAAAGCCCAATTCCCCCTTCATGCTGCACGTAAGGAGCCAGACACAAAAGAATGCCTACGGTATGATCCTGTTTGTACAAAGTTGTAGAAAACGCAGATTTGTCCACAGTGACCAAAAGCAGATCCATGGCTGCTTAGGGATGGAGGCGGGGGGAGGAGAGGGAAAAGGGGATTACGAAAGGCCATGAGGGGACTTCTAAGGGTGTTGGGTGCGTTCAGTATCTTGATTGTGAGGATGGTTTCACAGGTATATACATACATACATCAAAATTCGCCAACTGGTATGCTTGAAATAGGTGCAGTTTATTTCACGTCAATTATATTTAAATAAACCGTGGCCCAAGAAAAAACTAATTCTGTACAACATCTTCAGATTCCCCACGTCCTAAAAATGCCGGATCACTGGCGGTCAGAAGTCCTACGTTCATTCATTCATTCAGTGACTACGTACTCAGCATCGACTGTGAGCCACACGTAGGGCTGGGGCTCGCCCTCAGCTCTGAGCCCCGTTGGGGAGCTGACCAGGGACTGTGGGCGTGTGGAAGGTTTCCTGAAGGAAACACGTCTAGGAGGAGACCTGAAGGTCCAGGCGGGCAGGGACAAGTGGGGGAGAAAGAATAGTTCAGATAAAAACCTCAGAAGGGAGAGAACATGTCGGCAAATCCAGTCAAAGCTCAGGGTACTGGGACTGTCAAGAGGGAAGAGATGAAGCGAGAGAGGGAGATGGGGGTTGGAAACCAGCCGAGGGGCTGGGGGCTGCCCTGCCGCCGCGGGAGCGCCGGAAGACTTTAAGTCCGGGAGTGACCTAGTCAACGTTGTCCTGCAACAAAATCGCTCTGGCTGGGACGTGGACAGTGAGCGGCTGCGGAAGGATGGGAGTGTCCTGGCAATCAGTGGGTCTGGCCTGAACGAATGCATGGCCAGAGGCTGTGACAGACTTGAAAGAGAGAGTCAACAGGATTTTGGCCTGTGCAGGGGCGGGGCCGGGGCGGGGCAGGATTTGACTGGAGAGAGAGAGAACGCCCGTGTGGTTTCTGGCACCAGCAGCTGGGTGGATGGGGGTGCCGGAGAGGCAGCAGGCAGAGGAGGAAGGGGGTGATTTCGTGTTGATCGCTCTGAGTTTGAGGGGGGTCCCTAGGCCCCCTTGGAATCAGTTCTGTGAGTAGCTGGGGGGATGGAGCTGACACTCACACACCAGCTCTTAGAGTCCTCTCCTCAAGCTATGGGATCCTGGACGTCCTTTCCATCCACGGCAAGCTGCACTCAAGGCCTGGCACACATTTTTCTCCTAATAGATGTTTGTTGATTGACTCATTGTTGAGTTCTGTCCCCAGACTTATACACATAAGCTCAGGCTTAAGGGACATCTGTGTATTTGTTGGTGAGGTTTCCATGTCTCCTTGGTCCCAGCCCTGGGTGAGGATGGTGACGGAGCACACTCCCCAATCCCATGGGTCAGCTCCATCAAGCCCCTCCATGGCCCCACCAGGGCTCCCCATCCCTGGAGAAGAGTAGGTCTCTGGTTGGCCTCCCCCGCTTCATGATCAATTTGACCTCAGAAGGATAAACGTCTCTGCCAAACATTAACCATTACACCCCAGGTAGTCCCAGCATAGTTCTCCATGAAGCTCTGGCCAATGTAAAGGAGTCTGGGGACTCACACTTCCCAATTCAAAGGCTGAGCAGTGTAACAGAAAGGTTCAGTAACTTTCCCAGGGCCACACAGCACATACAATGCAGAACCAGGCCTCCTGATACCCAGAGTGTCTTGTTCCCAACCCCAGCCAATCTTTGCTCTGCCTGCACTCTCCAGAAGTTCGTTTGAGGACCCTGAGGGTCTCCGATTAACAAATCCATGAAGAATACAGAAGGGTAAAGCTAGGGAGGGGCAGGGCATTCTTCCATTGGAGCAGAAGCAGGGACTTCTCCTCCCTCCCACCACTTCTCAGTTTCTCCAGGGAACGTGTACAATCAGCAGTCACTCTATTTATCTACACCGAAGAGCCTGGTCCCTGCACACACTTTCTTCCTGGGGCCTTTCGTATCTTTTCCTGACCTCGTGTTTAATCTTCTCCACGGAACTCCTGGGCAAGACCAGGCTCTGATTCATCTTCCTGTTCCCCAGCCCCTCCCAAAGCGCCTCAGTCACAGAGGTAGCTCAATAACCGTCTGCCGATTCATGGCGAGCCTTCCGTGAGGTGGAGGAGAGAAATCGCTGGGGGAGGGGAGAGGCGAGCCGCTGACTGGACAATGCCCATGGCCCTGGATGGCCCTTCGGGAATCCGGGTTTCCATCCCTGCCCTCTTTGCCCCCACGTGGGAGATACCGAGGCAGCCGTCTGCTCGGGCCTCGGATGTCTGTCAGACGGACACAGCGGCAGGAGAAAGGGCTTGAGGCCGGGGCGATCAGAATTCACATGAAAGAGCCACTCTGGTGGTGGAGTGAGGGGGGCGGGGCACTCGGCTGCTTTCTCCTCTCTCCTCCCCGAACGTCGTTGAGATCCGAGCCAGAAAGGGCTGCCACTGTCTACAGCGGAGAACGATCGGTTCACATAACCGCACCCCAGCAGGTCTATGTGGGGGCAGGGTAGCTGATCCGCCAGCTCCCTTTCACACACTCGTGCCCAGAGAGGCAGAGCGATTCCCCTGAGCTCACACAGCAAGAGACCGGCGGAGTTAGGCAACTTGAGATTAATCAAATGAAAACATTCCTGCTGGAAAAGTGTGTTGGTGAGTCAGCATTGGACAGCCCCAGATTCCTACTGGGCTTTACAGAGTATAGGTTGTAAGATCCCAGAGGGGTCCAGCCCCTGTTTCCCGAAGGAGCAAATGAAGGAGGGCAATCTGTACATGTGTCATTTATAAACACCATCCCCCAGGCCCAGCACAGGGGAGGCTCTGGAATCCTGGGGTTTCCTGGGACTTGTGACAGCCTGGCAGGCCTGTTGCTAGATCAGTGGTTCTCAGGCAGGGATCGTTTTGGACCCCAGGGGCCATTTGACAACATCTAGAGATACTGTGGGTTGTCACAACTGGGTGAGGGTTGTGCTCCTGGCTTAGCAGGTAGAGGCTAGGGGTGTGGCTAAGCACCCTTCTATAGCCCTGGCTGGGGTGGCTCAGTGGTTTGAGCACCAGCCTGCAAACCAAACGGTCGCTGGTTCAATTCCCATTCAGGGCACAGGCCTGGGTTGTGGGCCAGGTCCCAGTTGGAGCTGTGCCATCCATGTTTCTCTCCCTCTGTGTCTCCCTCCCTTCCCCTCTCTCTAAAAATAAATAAGATCTTTTAAAAACAAACACATCCTCCTTCTATACACAGGACAGTCCTCCCCACAAAGAATCACCCAGCCCAAAATGTCAGCAGTGCCCAGGTGGGGAGACCCCGCTGTGGATGAATTGCAGCCGAGGGTTGTTATGATATCCAGGGACCAAATGGTATGGGTTCTCTGGCTGGTCATTTACTCATTCAAAACACCCATATCAAAACCTTCTGCTGTAAGGAAATCACGAGAAGGGTGGGAACGGGAGAGACAGAGACCAGCACCACTGAGCCCCAGGCTGCCAAGCTCCCAGGCTTGGTCCGGACAGGCAACCCCAGAGCACTGGGAGCGGGGTGGGTGATGTGCACAGTCAGCCCAACTGGGGCGAACCCAGAGTGAGGAACGGGAAACACTCCTGCCCCCCACTCAGTGTCATCACCTCGTCATCTCCTCCACCTCGAGTCGGTGAGATGCACCAGGATGGAGAGAAGCGTGGCTTTCAAGGGCTGGGCCCTGTTTGAAGAACGCATTTCTGCTCACAACTAACAGGTGCGTGTCGCTTTACAGAAGGCGTTCATAGAATGCCTGCATTGTGGCGACGTTTACAACCCCCTGAAAAATGGACGTTGGCACCATCGTCAGGGATTCAGACTGAGGCATCAGACCCAGGTACAAATCTGGGTGGGCTCTGACCCTTACCAGCTGTGCGACGTCCCCTCCCTCAGTTTCCCCATCTGTAAAGTGGGTCCAGGAACAGTAACGAGAGGAGACGTTTTATGCGAGCCATCTCACTGCGGAGCACGATGTCAGGCGCCTAGAAAGACCTCGGCAGCTTTGTTTAATGCTTACAGATTAAGGGGTGAGCATTAGCTTCACAGAAGGATTCGCCAAGAAAATTACCTCAATGCCACATTTCAGGAGTGCGTTTAACACCCGGTGGCCTTGGCCGTGGCCGGGAGGAGCACTGCAGTTGTGTAGTCCCTGGAGGGAGGCCGTGACCTCAGTGTCCCGATAAGACCTCTGGGAACCAGTTTTGTCTGAAGCTGGCCCAGCCCAGCCCTGAGCCTGGCTACAGGGAGGCCCTTCAGTGACTCCAATCACACAGTCATTTACCCTTTTCTCCAACAAGAAGAGCTGCACCTTCCTACTCTATCTAGCCCACAGCCCAACAAAATAGATTCCCTCACTCCACCTGCTCAGAGAGACACTTCTCTTTGTCAAGAGTGAAGAAAGTGCTGCCTCCCCCGGCCCAGTAAGGCCCAGTAACTGCAGCTAACAACTGGAAAGCAGGGTGCTTTCTCATTTCTCTAGCGTCATCCCCCCAAATGCTCCAGGCAATCCTACGAGGTAGGCACAGCTGCCGCCCCATCTTCCAGACCCAGAGCCTGAGTGTGCACCCCCACCTGCCCATTGGAGCGAGGACCCTGAGGCAGGCCCTCTGGCTGCAGAGCCCTCTTCTGCCTTGATGGAGAAGAGAAGAGCTCTTGAAGGAGAAAATGAGATCTTAAAAAGTGAGTCTCATCTTTTTCTCTTTGTGTGTCTGTCTCTTAGCGCCCTGGCCTCCCCCACCCCTAATATACTCTGCTGCCCATTTCCCCTCCAATCCCGCACTCTGACCCAAATAAAACAGACTAAAGCAATTCCTCATGGTCATTCTATAAGGCGGGCATACTACTTTCATCCCTATTCCACAGATGAAGAAACTGAGGAACAGAGAGGCTAAGTGACTTGCCCTATATCACACAGCTGATAATTGACAAAACCAGATTTCAACCTGGGAGAACTGGGCTCCAGAGTCCGAACTGTTACCACCACGCTGCACTGTTTTCCCTGCATGTAAGACCGGCTAGATCCCACCAAAACTGTAATTCAGACGTTGTACTGATTTGCTGTGGCTTCCCATGATCACTCTTTTGTCTGGATCCCTACAAAGGTTCCTGACCCAACAAGAACAAATAAAAATGACTCTCCAAGGCATAGACTCATTTCTTCATGCCAGTTTGATCCTGAATCTAGTTTGCAGAATCCACCTAAAGACTGCACCCTCTTGGGGACCTTGGGCAGAATTTTCTGTCTTCCTTTGATCAAACTGGGGTCCCGCCCAGCCAGTTGCTCCCTTTGCAGGGCCCGGAAGATAGACAAATAAAGTGCAGTCCCAGCTCAGCCCTGCATATCCATCTCCATTCACTTCTGCAGCTCTCTCACCGGCTGTGTGTTCATTCATTACTCATTCAGTCAACAAACACATATTGCACAGTTGTGTTCCAGGTACTGAGCTAGGCACTGGGGATTCGGCAGTGAACAAGACAAACACAGTCTCTGCCCTCATGGAGCTGATATTTTATTAAGGAAGACAGACAATATGCCGCTAAACCTATACAACGGGTAATTCTTGATATTGGTCAAGACTACAAGGAAAATAGACAGAGATGTGGACTCCGGAGTGACTGGCAATGGGTGCTTAGGGCAGGTGGTCAGGAAAGACTTCTTTGAGGCAGTGACATTTGCACTGAGGCCTAAGTGACAAAAGGGAACAAATTTTGTAAGGATCTAAAGGCAGAGGGGCAAGCCAAGCACAAAGGTCTTGACGTAAGAAAAACCAGGTGTGTGAGTGGCCGGACAGGAGGCCCTTGGGGGGGGGGGCATGTGTTACATCCCTGGTCAAGAACCATCACCCTGGGCCCCTCAGTGTGGGGCAAGGAGTATAGGTTTTATTCAAAGTGCATCAGGGAGTTGTTGGAGGGCTGACAAGATCTGATTTATGATTCTGGAATATAACTTTAGTCACAGTGTGGGAAAGGGATTGCAGGGGAGAAGAAGCCACAAAGGCAGCCAGGAGGCTGCCACTGTCAGACAGAAGAGACGACGGTGGCTTGGACCAGAGTGATCGTGGAGAAGAAGAAGGGGTGAAGGTGGGTTGGAACATATTTTGTGGGTGGGAGGCAGAGCTAAGTCAACTTGCTGATACAAGGGTTGGACACAAGGCCGGGAAGAAAGGGAGGGTTAAGGGCGACTCCTAGGTGTGGGTCTAGGACATGGCCCAGGATCCTTTATACATCGAATTGGTCCCATTCGGGGAAACACCCACCCAACCCGCCTGAAGGGAGAGCTCTCCACTCTCTCTTTCTTGTTTCTTGCTTTCAGATTTAGGGCCTAAACCAGCTTTCAAATCCAGAGCATGGGCTGTGATGGCCTGGGAATGCAAAAGGGCTCTGCTACAAACAATCAGCCGCGTAACCACTGGTATATCCCCAGGAAAACCATCAGTGTGGCCCCCCAGAAAAACATGGGATATTAGAGCAAGCACAGGCTCCAGTATCATTGAGATCTGGGTTAGAATCACAAGCCTTTACTATGGAACTATAAGCAATTGCATGAACATCTGTGAGCCTCAATTTCCTCATCTATAAAATGGAGCCATAATAAATATCTACTTCTTTTCAGAATTGCAGTGAAGACCAAGGAATCGAATGCACATAATGGTCACTCAATAAATGGCTTTTTTATTAAACATTTCTCCTTTACCCACCCCATGGTCAGGGCTTCTCTCCTGGCACTCTGAGGTTCAAAGGTACATGATCTAAAAGGATGGCCACTTTGGCCTTATGGAAAGATCTCAAGGTGTTCTGGTACAAAGATAACAGGCAGAGTCTGGAGGAACTGGGGTGCCATTACCCCAACCCAAAGATGCAACCCCTCCCTACAAATCACTCTGGTTTGAGAGTTCTAGTTCCTCTGCCTTTTAAAGGCAAATTAGCTCTAGCATGTCCAGGTGGGCAGTGAATTCACAGCGAGCCCTCTCAATATGCATTGATAATGCTAGCAGCAGACCTTAGCTGACACCCCTGTGGTGGGAAGGTGTGGAGAAAACCAAATGAAGAGGTGATCCCAGGACATCTGGGCTCTCTGGGAGGCAGTGCATCTATGAGATGCCAAAGGGAATGTGCACAGACCTGTGTGAAGCAAAATGGGTGCATCCCCCACCCTGGGAAGGAGTATGTGATTTTTTTCCTCCCCTGTACAAACTTCTTCAGGCAAATATTGAATCCTACATACAAGTGTGAGTGGAAGAATCGATGCTTGGTCATACACCATGTCTGACGTCTAGATAACACCATGCCCATTTAGAAAATAAAGCATCAGATCAGCTCTTTTCTGCCCCCACTTTCAAAAGGAATTACTCCCCTCTTAATAATTCTAAAGGTTGTTATCCTTGCAAATCTCCTCCCTGCCTCAAAGGGTTAAGTCAACTTAACGTCCATTGCTTTTACCCTGGCAAGTCATTTATCCACTTGTAGACAAGAGCCTTAGTCTGTATGCTTTCATATCTGACTACCAATCCTCCCTCGCTTTTATATGTTTCCACCCAAGAAGTTAGCATGCCAATAATATGGTATTTCTGAAACTAAAATTGTGAGAACCCTTGCCTCTTCTTCAGAGTAAAGCAAAGGGCAAATTCATGGTGTTCGTTATTGTTTCATTCTATTGTCTGAAGCGTGGATTTCGACTTATTTTGGAGTTAGGGATAGCGTTTGTATCTCTTTCAGAGCACGCTGAAAACAAACCTTTTTTGCATCATTTATTAGATTTGGGAAGAAAGGAGAAGACATTGTTTTTAATCAATCGTTTTGTTCTTTGACATGTATATATACCTGCGTACATGACGCAGGCTCTAAGGGAAGACAAAAGCAGGACATTAACGCAGACGACGGCAAGAAGCACAGAGCGAAGAAAAAGTCGAAGGAGGAGAGGGCAGGTTGCCGGAGCTCATTCGCTGCAGCGGCGGCGCGGAGGGTTCAGCACCGCGGACAGATCCCGTCTTTGTCTGGGTCCAAACTCCGGCGCCCGCGCGCAGCCAAGCAGCCACCGCGGGCGCAACGCTGCCTTCTCCGTGAGACCTGCTTCGGGAAGAAAAAGAGGGAGACCAGAGGTGGGAGGTAGAGGTGTTCCCGTCCTCTCCCCGCGTCGTCCGAACGCGGCCCTGATGCCATCCCATGGCATCACGGCGGCCGATTTTAATTTGGTTTCACTAGGAACGTCGCTTCTGTCTTACACAGTGTTGGGGGCCAAGGCGTCTCTGTGGCGAGCTCAGATTAGGTTTGGAATTCGCTTCGCCATCACTGCCCTAGGCCCCGGCCGCCCAGGACCTGTCCCGAGGCAACGTCTAGCCTAGCCTTCCATCAAAGGAACAAGGGTGGAGGGCGATGTGGAATAATCTGCGGGAGCGTATCCTGGGCTGTGGACACGCACGGACGCCCAGACCAGCTGAGCTTCACCCCACGGCCCGCATCAATCCAAGGGAGAGAGAAACCGAAATCAGACAGGAAAGCCAGAAGGATGAGAAACTGTTTCTTCCGATGTTATAGAGGCTCGGCCAAAAGCAACGAATCCTGTTCCGGTCGGAGACTATACATCCAGCTGCACAATTTCCGCAGCGTTTTTCGTTTTTTTGCTCCCTTTCTCCAGGAAAAGCGTCTGACTCCGAGTGCAACAAGCTTCACCCACAGAAGCTGGTCAAAATATATTTTCTTCTGGGTCCTTTCGTAGGATCCAGAATAAAAAGAATTTCTTCTCACGTTCTCCTCTGCCTGAACCCTTGCTTCCTCGAGGATGAGGGAAATGCGCTCCGGAGGCTCATTCTCCAAATCCTACACGCACGCACACACACACACAAGCCCCAGGCCAGTAAAGTTCCGTGCTTTCACCAAGCTTCAGAGAAGTCGCCTAGCCGAGCTACGATTTGTTCTCACGGAATTCGTTCCCCAAGTGAAGAAGCCCCCGGGTGCAGGTAGACATGGAAAGTAAGTTTAAGAATGAGCCTCCGCGCGCAAGGAAGCCTCTTCCTCTGGCCGTCTGCGACTATGTCGGGAGGAGAGAAACGGACTCTTGCAGGCCCCCTAAAGCTTAGGGCCCCCCCACAGCCTCGGGGCGCAGGGACATTGCCACGAACCAACTAGCCAGGAGACCGGGAGCGCAGCCCAGTCGCCTCCAAAATAAATAAGATACCGAACTACCCCCGTCAAAAAAAAAAAAAAAAAATCTCTGGAATTTATTTTTCCGAAATAGCTCTCAGCCCTTCTCTTCCTCCTCCCCCAAGAAACCTGGAGGAGAAAGGCCGCTGCGCACTGTAGGGCAGCTCAAAGGAGTTTTAGAGAAAGCGCGATCCCCGCTGTGGTCCCGCGGAGCAGAAGGGCGCGCAGCGGGGTAAACATACTCGCCTTGGGTGGAAGGCGCTGGGGGTCGCCTTCCCTGGGCCCCTCCCCCCTCCCGGGGTCCGCCGGTGGGCGCCTGGGGTAGTGGGCGGGGCCCCAGCCCGCTGGGCGCTGGTTCTGCCAGGCTGCAGTGTAAACCGCCGCTTTCCGACGCAGATTTCCCTTTTAACACCTTCTAAACAAAGGCTAATGAGGCCACTGCATTACTTTATCAACACACAATCATTAGCAGCCGAGAATTATACGCGCAAGCGCGCGCGCGCGCGCGCGCACACACACACACACACACACACACACACACACAGCGCGGGGCGCGCACGCAGCCTGCCAAAGTCGGGCGGATTCTAAAGGAACCGATATTAGGCCAACAAAAAGGAGGTGGGATGTGCAAGGGCTGGGAGAGGAGGTGAAAAGAATGGAAAGGAGAGAGAGAGACAGAGAGAGGAATGCTGTGGAGACGAGAAAAAAAAGAAAAAGAAAAAGACCAAGAGAAAAAAATGAAAGGAGAGGCAAGATACAGACTCGAAGGCAGACTAACGGGTTGGAGACGGGGTAGTTAGGAAGTATACGGGGTTCCTTGATTTGGAGGTTAGAGCCCCTCAATAGCTCTCCCCATTTGGGCTTCAGAGACGAGGCAGGGCTGCAGTCATGTTCCCAGAAACAGCTCCCGGGATGGCCGCCGGCAGACACACTCAGTGGGGCTACAGGGGCTGTCCCCGCGGCCCGGTGCGTGCCCCAGCGCGGCCTGCTCTCCAGCTGTGAAGGGCTGGGGCCTGCCTCCAGGCCCGAGCACCAGGCAGAGGACAAGGAGCATCGTGGGGATTCTCCGCTCACACCCTCCGCTGGCCTGGCTGCCTGGGATCTGCATGTCACCGGCTGGTTGGACAGGCAGTCTGTGTGCACGCACGCAGTATGGGGTTTTCCCTCTCTGAACAAAAGCATCAGCTTTTTCCCTCACAAGTTGGAGGACTACCTGTGCTTTTGCATCTGTCCTCCCTGGGCCCCCGTCTAGCTCCCAGGGATCAGCCCCAGCCAGCACCGTCCCGGCAACTGGGGCCTGAGTTTGGCCCTGGGTAGCAGCACCCAACAACGGGATGCAGCCTCCAGGGCTGGCCAGGGTGCCTGATGAGTGGGGCCTCTGAAAGGCGCTTTCCTGGGGAGGGGCTGGCAGGAAAGAGGGAAAGGACACCCGCTCTGCCTCACACAGGTCACCTGGGGCCAGGTCTCTAAGCTGGCAAGCACGCACAAGTGCACGTCCTCACTTCGGGGCCGGACCCCCGTCAGCCATAAAGCACACTTCAGTCGCCACCCTCCCCACCTGCTCCCTCTCAGAGATGACATTCGGGCCCCTGGGGGCTCCTGGGGCCACCCGGCTGTCTCCCACCAGCCCCTGACCCCCGGCCTGTGGAAAGCTGACCACGGCCTTCTGGCTGCAGTTCACCTCCCAAAGCCACGGGACTCCGGGTGCTGCCAGACCCCTGCCCACTTGTGCCCCGCCCCACCGGGCCCCTTAAAGTCCCAGCCCAGACATTGGACTGAAGTTGAATTCAGACTCAAAGTCCCCCTTCCCAGTGCCTGGAGGGGGGCTTGGGAAGAGGGGACGCTTTGCCATTGTTGAATGGACAAATAAATGGAAGGGAGGGAGGGAGAAAAGACGGGAGGAAGGAAATGGAGGGATTCCCTGCCTTTTTTGATGAAACGTTCCGGGTTGGGCCTGCCCAGTTAAGGAGATCGTTAATTAAGCAGTAAGCAATTCGCCTGACAGGAAGGCCCTGCGCCCCGCAGAGCCGATCTGCAAACCAGGCAGTCCACAGAGGAGCGGAGCGGACACACCGGCCTCTTTGCCCAAGACCATGCGGTTCCGCCTATGCCCTGGCCACCTTGGGGACGCCCAAGCCCAGGCGCTCTCCCCGACTCGACTCGGGGCTGCCCCCTGCTGCGCCTCCATCGCCCACCGCCACCTCCCCGTCCCTGCTAGGATGCCTAGGCCTGAGCCGTCACGCCCCGCCGCGATCCACCCGCGCCAGCCCGTGTGCACGCGATCTGGAGTCCGCGAGCAAAGCCGAAGGGGCAGGGGCTGGGGACCGGCCTGACGGCTCGGCTGGCGGGGTCCAGATCGTGCCAAAGTAGCCGCTCTTCTCCGGCCTCCGGGCGGCAGCCTCCACGCCCGTTCCTCCTCCGAGGCCGAGTCCTTGCAGCGGCGGGCAGGGCGCGGCGACGCGGCGGGACGCTGAGTGTGTGTGCGCGGCGCGGCCTATATTTACACCCCAAACAAAATAATTACACTTTTGTCGGAGGGAGAAAGCCAGTGATTAGGCGCGGGCTCTTTGCGGCAAAACAGTTTCTCAGTGGTACACCAGTATAATTTTTCACGGCTGGCTGAAATCAAAGAGGGGAGGTAATGAATCCGGCGAGCAATTTAAATTTACAATTTGTAACGCCGCCGCCGCCGCGAAGACCCGGCCGAGAAAGCAGCTCCGAGGCGCTCGCTGCGTTTGTTTAATGTTAAAGCCGCGCCGGATGGCGGGGGGGGGGGGGGGGGGGGGGGGGGGGGGGGGGGGGGGGGGGGGGGGGGGGGCGGCGGAGTGTGCGTGTTTGGGGGGGACAATAATGATGGAAGTCGGCATGGGACCTGCAGAGCTGCCCGAGACACCGCGGGGAGAAGAGGACGAGGGGCACCTCCCCCAGGTTCCCCTTCCCGCTCCCCGCTCCGTGCACGCCTTCCCGGGAAAGCCGGCCACTGCTGGGGTGGGGGGGGAGGTCTTCAAGCGGGGCGAAGAGAAATATTCCAGCAGCCCGCAAAGCCCGCGGTTCTGCTCGGCTCCAGCAGCCCCTGGGCAGGAGAGTTCCGGGGAGGCGGAGGGGGATGCAACCACAGCGTTCTTAACCGGAGGGAAGGTCAGCTCCAAAGGCCTGCAGGAGTCCCCATTCCGGCCTCTGCCCAATTCCCCGAGACGGCTCGAGAAAGGAGCCCCCCACACCCCAGCTCAGCGCTGCTCCACACCCCTCCCCGGATGGGGGGGCCTCCTCGCCGGTAATTAATTACCGAACTCGAGGGGGAATATGCAAACCGCATATTACTAACTCCACGGGGCTTAAGTGATTGGAAACAGATTATTATCTTGTTTGTCTTTTGTCTGTTTTACTTATCCCGCCGCCGTCTGTCGAGTTGTAATGTTGATACTCTTTACTCTAGGAGGAAGATTTTTATATAGTAAATTCCATCAACATCTTGTATAAGTGACATTGTGTCTCCATGCATTACCCTGTTAAGACACAAGCAGTTTATTAGTTACATATAGGAGGGGATTTCGCTGCCTGGTCTCCATCTGTCAGCGCTGCCAGGGCGGATAATTCCTCTAATAGTTGGTCTGCAGGCGTGTTTTGGATGCTGTGCACCCCAGAAGTTGGGGGGCTGGCGAAGGCCAAGTAGGCCCCCCCGCGGCTGGGCTGGGGCAAGGGGTCTTCTGGATTTGGGGCTGGGCGGTGCTGAGGGCCCCAGGGTAGCTGGGGGCGTGGCGGCTGTGACCTGGTGGAGCTAGGTAAATTCAGAAGGCCAGACCAGGCCTTCTGGAAGAGGAGCCCGCCTCACCTCTGGCAGTGGGACACTCAGCCTGGTGACTCACCGCAGCTGCTCTCTGCGACGGGCCCCTGTTTCTGCTCCCATCCTGGCCTGGCACCACAGCTGCCGGCTCCTGGCTATGCGTTTGGCGGGTAAGCTCACCCAGGAGGTGAAAGCGGGCGGGTTTGTCTGTGGCAGGGCTGGCACAGAGCTGTCGGCCGGTGGACAAAGCAGGGGCTGGGAAGCAGGGGCAAACCAGTTCTTCAGCTGCTGGGGGGGGGAGGGAGGCAGTTGGGCAAAGGTGGGCTCAGCGTGCCTAGCCCAGAGGCCATCAGATGGGGCCTACTGATGACTATATGTGTTCTCCCTCCTGCACCCCAAAATCTGCCCAGTGCCTGCTGAGAATCGTTCCTCGAAACGGTGAACCGGGTGCTGGATTTGGACGTCCAGCAGAAAGGCAGAGGGAGGGAAATAAAAGCAGAGCGAAATCGAGAAAGACAGGGATGGAGAAAAAGAGGGAAAGGAAACAGAAAGAAAACAGAAGCTGAAGCTAAGACGAAAGGAAAACAGACGTGAGAGAACTCGGGAGAGAGAGGGAGACCCAGCGAGACAAAGGCAGAGGAGACGGGCGCCTCTCTCTTCCCCTCTCTTGTTCCGGTTTCCCTCAAGGGCCCTCATGCCCCAGGGGGCAGGGCCAGGCACTGCCAGAAACGGCAATTTCATGTGAGGCCCCTGGAGCTCTACCAGTCAGGCCTGGGAGACCGGGGAAGCTCCATCCTTCTTGCTCCTGCCTAAGCCTGGCTGGACGCAGCCACACCGCCATGCTACGTGGAGACCTGTCCTTCGCAAGCTGGAGGATGGAGGTGGAGCAGCATCAGGCAGAAGCAGCCGATCTGGGGACCCCTTTTCAGAAGTCTGACTCATGGGTCAATGCCCCACTGGGTACCCGCATCTGTTAGTTCCCTGTCTCCAGCCAGATGACCTCCCCTAGAGCCTGGGGACAGTGCTAGGCCTGGACAGGAACAGGGAAGACATAAGGGTGTCTGTGTTTCCCCCAACTGCCCCAACAGCGGCATCCAGAAACCCTGCCCCCCTTTAAATCCACAAAGGCAGAGCGCTGTTTGGAGCATGCACACACAAACATCACCCCCCCCAAAAAAAACCCCACAGGAGTCTCGTAAACAAAAATACTGCTCTCTGTGCAGGTCCCCACACGTGTGACACACACACAGATGGCCACAACCCAGAGCCACAGAATTCCACGCTTACAAACCCACCCGCCTGTGGGTCACGGCCACACATACTCACCTATACGCAAACGCACCCATTCAGATTTTTTAAAAGCCCATTTCCACACCGATGTCAGCTCACATGCACACAAATAATCTTACTCAAACACAGTCACAGACACAAGCCCGCTCCCATGCACGTGGCCGCAGGTCGGCATGCACACACACTGACACAAACAAGTGCCCAGACGGACACACAACCACTAGCAGAGCCAAACACAAGTGCAAACACACACACACCAAACCGTACTCACACGATTGATTACTAGCTATAAACAGAAGCAAAAATGCAATTCTCAACCACGCACTAACAAACTCGGCAAAGGCACCCGAACACTCGCGCACGGCCCAGTCCCTGCGCGCACACGCTCCCTGCCTCCAGCCCTGGGCCGGGGGTCCACTTTCCCTGGTGGCCAGCAGCCGGCTTCCGAGAGCAGGATGGAAAATCCCGCCCGCCCTCCGCTAAATTGGGGCGCCCAGTCTCGGGTTGGCCCCTCGGAAAGAGGCCCGACCCTCTCCCTCCTTCCCCCCAGACCCACACTTACACCCCGCCCCACACACACCTGAGGGCACCCCATGCTCCCCCAGACCCTTGGCGCCCCGCGGGCCTCTCTTCCTGCGCCCTGTGAGAGCTCAAACTTGCACACTCATCTCGCCAAGCAGAGTCCACTCATTCCCTAGCGTTCCCTGCCTCCGCGGGGCGGTGCCCGGGACGGCTTACCGGGGATCTTGAAAGTGCAGCAAGGAAGAGAGGCGCGGTGAGGCCGCCTCTGAGCTGCCCTGGGAGAAGACTCCTGGGCCCTGGACCCCCTTGCCCCCCACATCTCTTCCGGAGCCCCGTGGGCGACGCACTCAGACCTGAAATTCCAGGGTCCCGGACCAGGCCAGATAACACGCCCCCCACCCTCCATCCCATCCCCCGCCCCGCATTCCCACCCCCGCCAACCTGGACCCGGGCCTGTTTGCGGGGAAAGATATGCAAACCTAATGACCTCCATTCATTCTCTCTCTCTCCTCCCCGCCCCCCAGGGCCTCCTGGGCCCTAGCCCCATGTATGACAAAAGAATCCGGCCCAGCGCTGGGAGCCCCTTGAACTGCTCTGCCATGGCTCCAAGGCGCAGGGCCCAGGGACGCGCAAGGGAGAGGGACTCCAATCTGGGCGGGCTGGGCTGGGAATAGAGAAGGCGGGTGTAGAGCGCACTGCAGCCCTCGGGCAACTTCTGCAAGTTCCAGGGATAGCGATGGGGGTAGGGGTCCCACCCCCACCAGGCCCAGGAATCCCGGCCCCCAAATATTTGTGAGGGGAGAAAGGAAGAGAGACGCAGTTTTCAGATCACGCGGCCCCCAGCCCCCAGCCCCCAACCCCCAACTGAAAGGTAAATACTTACTTCGCCTCCGAACCAGGTACAAGCTAATACTCAACAATACTGATGCCTTGTTTTTTTTGCTCTGTCCGGACCGCAACGCTGTAGCCAATTTAGATATGCTATAAATTTAAGAGGTTGCCATGGCCACCGCGCACCCATTGGCCGGCGGGCCCCCTACGTGCCGCGCCACGTCACCAAATCTGAATAAGGATGCGCGAATTAGGCGGCGGCCAGACAAAGATGAGGATCTGGGCCGCTTGAAAGTGGGGGAAAGTGCCGGCGCCTCCGCCACCGGGAAAAGCGGCTCTGCAGCGCCGAGGCCGGCAGCCACCCAAGACACCTGGGGGAGCTCGTAACCAGCGTTGGGGCGCGCGGCCCGGGGCATGAGGCTGTGAACGCCGCCACTCCCCACCCCACCCCGGGCGGCCCAGCGCCAGGCCAGCCATCACCCAAGGACTTGACCCGCTGAGTCTTGGTCCGGACCGGACTCGCCCGGCGGCAGCCCAGAAGAGAGGCGGAGCGCAGCGGCGGGCCCGGGGCCCGAGGGCCAAGGGCCCAAAGGGAGGGCGAGGCGGCCTGAGCCGCCGGGGCGCGGGGCTATGATGGTGCACTGTGCCGGTTGCGAGCGGCCCATCCTCGACCGCTTTCTGCTGAACGTGCTGGACCGCGCGTGGCACATCAAATGTGTTCAGTGCTGCGAGTGCAAGACCAACCTCTCGGAGAAGTGCTTCTCGCGCGAGGGCAAGCTCTACTGCAAAAATGACTTCTTCAGGTAAGAGGCCGTGCAGCCTGCGCGCCCGACCTGCGAGCGCTCCGGTGGGGTGCCGGGGAAGGGGAAACCACGGAACGCCCTCCCAGCCTTCCGGGCTCACCGGCTCAGACAGGGAGCAGGACAGCCCACTGCTCTCCCCTGTCCTTGGTCAAGGAAAGAACCCAACCCCGGGCAGAGCAAAAGGGAGGCTGCTTCTCTGCCTCAGGGTTGCTCCTCCAGGCCGGCTTGGATTGGAGGTGCAGCGGGGAAGGAAGCCCTGACAAACTTGCTCCCCACCCGCTTCTGCTCCTTCCCCGCGGCTGTAATTCCAGGGTGGAAGCTATAAACCCGATTCTGAGAGAGGAAAGCTTTTTGCAAAGTTAGGGGTGGTTGGAGGCTTCTCCCTGCAGGCAAGTACGTTTGCCCAGAGCTGGCCCTCCTGGCAGCGCAAGCCGGGTTCTCAGGTCCCTCCTGAACAAACACAAACTTCCCAGCTCCAGAGAGGGCTCAGCCATGATGGTTTCCTCTGAGGTTGGGGTGGGGGGCGGCTTTGCCACCCAAGACACCTGGGGGAGCTCGTAACCAGCGTTGGGGCCCTCATGCCCTCACCCAGCCCTGAAATATTTTCCCTCACGTTGAAAAGTAACAACGAAATCCAAGCAGAGAATTAGGACCTTGGGGGTCTAGCCTGGGCTGTGTCACCTCCCCTTGCTGCCCACAGGAGGCAGGTCAAGGACGACCACTTCTCTGAGCCTCAGTTTCCCAGGATGGGAATTGCCGAAATGTGGCCTGGAGGCTGCGGGGCTTTCGGCAGCTCAGCCCTGCCAGCCCCCACCCAGCGCCAGAGAACGGGCTTTGTGAGTGCGAATTCCGGCGCCCGGGAAGGGGGCGTGATTAACACCGAGGAGCAGGGCTGCTCGCGCTGGGGACTCTAAATAGGAGAAAATGTCAGCCGCGCCTCGACACGTGTAAATCCCGGGCCCAGGGAACCGAGGTCCCTAATGTGGCAAAGCTTGCAAAGCGCCTAATGATTTTTGATAAGGTACATATGGCCAATTACGCTTGCTGGATAAGGCCAAAAGTGACTTATGGCTTCTAATGCCCTCACTACATCAACGTCACCCAAATTCGCCCCGTTTGGAGACCTGGGTGTGAGAAGAGGTGGGGCCCCAAAGTCCTGGGCGCTCTCCCTCCCCCAGCCTGCACCTCACCCTGTTAGGGCCCCTCTGCACCACGCACTCCGGAGAAAGCCTTCTGCCTGCGCTCAAGGGGGAAAAAAGAAAAGGATTTAGACCAGGAATGTGGGGAAGGGGGGATCTGAGCGATCCGTGTGCTGGCTTTGCAGGTGTAGGATTGCCTTCCGGTCACACCGTCCTGCTGCCTGCCCGGGCCAGAGATTCGGGGAAGGGCTGGAGACTCAGTCCCATCCCTGCTTCTCAGAGCCCACTGTTCTGGGGCCCTGCTGTCCACAGGCTCCTGACTAGCTCCGGTGTGTCCCAAAGTGGGGACTGGGAGCCTCCAGTGCTGGTGGTGCTGGGAAGCAGCAGAAGGTTCCCTCCTTTCTGCTCAGGGGCAGGTCAGGAGAGGGGCTCCCTGCCCCATCACTAGAACCCGCCAGTTAGGCCGATGGGTCCTTCCTGGGCCCCAGCAGACTGGAAAGGATCCAGGAGGCAGAGCCAAGAAGTGGTTCACATCCTGCCTGACTGGCTTAAAAGCCTTCGTGACCTGGAGAGGCAAGTTTGCCTTGAGCATCCCAGATGGATGGATGGGGGGGCAGGGGAGCATCTTGGAGTGCTCTGGGCCCTCTGCTTGCTGAAGGTGGTGCCCACTGCTCTGAGCCTGGTGGGGTCCAAATAAACCTGAAGGAGGCACAGCAGTCCCCGACCCAAGAACAGCCCAGGACATTTGTCTCACTTGTGCTCAGCTAGGGAGCCCCGGATTGGAGTCTCATTGGACAGATGTGGAAACAGAGACTTCCTGGAAGCTAGGGAGAGCGGGAAGAGGTGCGGGGCTGGCGCGGACGGCGCCCAGGCTGCCCGGGGTGACGGGCCGCGCTGTGTCCCCAGGCGCTTCGGCACGAAGTGCGCAGGCTGCGCACAAGGCATCTCGCCCAGCGACCTGGTGCGCAAAGCCCGCGGCAAAGTCTTCCACCTCAACTGCTTCACCTGCATGGTGTGCAACAAGCAGCTGTCCACGGGCGAGGAGCTCTACGTCATCGACGAGAACAAGTTCGTGTGCAAGGACGACTACCTGAGCGCGCCCAGCCTCAAGGAGGGGAGCCTCAACTCAGGTAGGGGCTCCGCTCCTGCCGCCTCGCCCAGCCCAGCGCTCGCGGCCGTGCCCCCTGTGTGTTCTCGGGGCCCACCCAGAGCTCTCCAACCCGGTCACCCGCCAGGCAGGTCCAGGGCGAGGCCGGAGCTGGGCGCTGGGGGAGAGACGCCGCGTCCCTGGCCAGTCCTCAGGATGCTGGGACACCGCCTCCTTCCTTCCTTCCCTGTCCTCCAATTTAGGAGCCTTTTCCAAGTTGCCACCTTGTCCAATTTGAATCTGAGCAATTTCCTTGTCCTCCTTGTTTGAGCTCCTCGGCAATCTACCTGCACGGGGAGGACACTCATTGGCAGGAGGGAAGGGGAAGGAAGATCCCAGGCCCCAAGGGCATCTGTACCCTACTTCGCCCCCTCTCAGAAAAGGCCAGGCTCCCCAGAGGATGTGCCCCTCCTTACCTGGGCAACAGGAGAAAAGTGCAGAGAAGGGTACAGAAGGGCCCCTCCAAAGGCCCAGCCCGCCCGGAGGGGGTGGGCAGGCACCGCCCCCGGGGGAAGGGCCGTCGCTTGGTTTGGCAGGGAACCCAGCTCAGCCCGCTGTGGCCTGGGCCGGCTGGAACCCGCTACCCGGTTGGAGGAAAGGCCTTGGGGCTCCCCGCTCACGCTGCTGTCCCCTTCCCGTTCCGTCTGCCTGTAGTGTCGTCCTGTACGGACCGCAGTTTGTCCCCGGACCTCCAGGACCCACTCCAGGACGACCCCAAGGAGACAGACAACTCCACGTCATCGGACAAGGAGACAGCCAACAACGAGAACGAGGAGCAGAACTCCGGCACCAAGCGGCGCGGCCCGCGCACCACCATCAAAGCCAAGCAGCTGGAGACGCTCAAGGCCGCCTTCGCCGCCACACCCAAACCCACGCGCCACATCCGCGAGCAGCTGGCGCAGGAGACCGGTCTCAACATGCGTGTCATCCAGGTGCGGCCCAGGCCGGGGCACCACGCCCCCTGCCCAGCCCGCCGCGTCCTAGAGCTCGGAGGCTCGGAGGAGCTTCGTAGCCCGCTTTGCGCCCGATTTCGATTCAGGTTCTAGGGCCAGATGGTGCGCTCCAGGTCGCGGCCGGCTGGTCAAACTCTTAGCCAAAGTCCCTAGTCACTCCGCCTCTCCGAATCTCACCGCTGCGGGTTCCAGGAGGGCTTTAAGCCTTGCTGGGGGACAGACCCCTCCCGTCCTCTCATCTACCTAGCAGAGAAGGAGGCGATGTTCCTCACGTGCCTCCTCCCTGCTCCAGTGCTTGGGCAAGCGGACAGACAAACGGCTCTGGCTAGAGTCCGGCTGGGAAGCCGAGGGGCCCAGTCCAGAGCCAGGCCGGGCGGGAGGCCTTTATAAAGCCGTCAGACGGCGGGCGGGTGAGGACCAGGAAGCCCAAGTCTTTATGAGTCGCCCCAAGGGTCCGCGAAATCCTTCACCCTTGGCTGGTTCACCGAGGCCCCTCTCCACCCCTCTGGCCTAATCCCACCCCACTCCACCCCACCCCCATCCCCAGGACAGTCTTGGCGGAAGGAGGCGCTAGGACCCAGGGGGAGCAGCCCAGGCAGGGCGAGGACACCCCTGACGGAGCTCACAGCCCCCTCCTCTGTCCCAGGTGTGGTTCCAGAACCGACGGTCCAAAGAGCGCAGGATGAAACAGCTGAGCGCGCTGGGCGCCCGGAGACACGCCTTCTTCCGGAGTCCGAGGCGCATGCGTCCGCTGGGTGGCCGCTTGGACGAGTCGGAAATGCTGGGGTCCACTCCGTACACCTACTACGGAGGTAAGGGCACCCGGATGCTCTGCCCTGCACCGAGGCCCTCGCCCTCTCCGGGGCCGAGGGCGCAGAGCCGATCCCCAGCTCTTAGCCGCCCAGGGAGCCCCTCCCTCCCTTCTCTCCACGCAGGACGATAACGGACACACCTTGACACACACACACGCGCACACACGCACCCCCACAGACGCTTCCTGGATGCAAAGTCAGACGCCTGGGCAGTAGCACACACCGTCGACACATCAGACTAGCAGCCCCACACACCCACACGGTTCGCATGGGCACCCTCCCTCGCACGCACACTCGAGCTCAGAGACCTCGGGGACACAAATCCAGGCGCAGGATCACACGCGACCCCACACAGGGACACTCTACCCGAGATACACTAGCTGACAAGTACACCCAGGGAGGTCCACTGGCGCACACACTCCCCACCTGTCATTCCAAGTCAGGCACTCACAAATCCACATGCACCCTGCCCCCACTGGACACACGGCGGCCCTCCCGCCCTTGCCTGCAGCCTTGCCTACAGGAACTCAGGCGCGGGCGGGCAGTGCTGGCAGGAGGGGCGGTGGGATGAGGATCTACACCCCTCAGCCGCTTGCCAGCTTCCAAGATGTCAACTCAACTGGGGTTCTGCATCGCTGGGGCCTGTGCCCACGGCCTGTGGCACTAGTGGCCCGGAGCCCTGCTCTGGGCGGGACTCCAGCCCCCTCTCCAGCCCCAAGCAGACCAGCCTGTAGTGGAGGCTGGGGGCTCCGGGGTCCACCCCGTTGCCGGGTTATCCACTCCCTGCCTCTGGGGCTGCAGGGCGGGGTAGCGGGAGTTTGCAAAGAGCCACTCTGCGGTTGCCACCACCAGGCTCAGGCCTGGGGGAACTTTCACCTTGGTGGGCCCCTTCTCTTCCTCCATCCCTCTCCCCTCCTCCTCTCCTCGCCCCCTCCCCACCCCTTCATTTCCTCCCACTTGTTGGGCGGAGACCCATTCCAGCTCCCCACCAAGGTTTTTGCAGACTCCCTGTGCTCCGGGGCGTTTCAGCATTTGCTCACCAACCTCCCCTTCCCAGGCTTGTGGCCTCAAGGAAGGCACCACCCCCTCTGTTCCTGAGCCTCTGAATTTGGGGAGCCCCCAGAAGCGCCTATGCCTGAGAGGGGGTCTCTGCTCCGAGCTGTCCAGTGCCATGGGCCTGCGGGGGTTGGGGGGGCTAGTAGCTCAGTTTGGGAAGAAGCGACTTCTCTTAGAAAAGCGGGGCTGTTGGCGAGGGCGAGGAGCCTAGCATGTGGGCCAGGAGCCGGAAAGTAGATTCCCGCTTTGGTGCATTCGCAGGGCTGGGAGGTCAGATTTTCAGGCCTGGCCAGTGTCCCTAGAAATTGTGGACAAAACGTGTGGCTGTGCTTTGGGGGAGAGACTCTGCGGTGTCAGGGCCCAGTCATGGGGGCCACCGATGCCTGGGCAGCCCGGACAGTGGCCGTCCTGGGGTCTCCGCTCCGGGACCCCCTCTGCCGAACTTCGTCTCCTTCCGCACAAAATCGTGGCAGGTGCCGGGAGGTGCCGGGCGGTACCGGTCGGGCATTTTCTCCCCGCCTGGATCATGAACCGAGGCTTCCCGAGGACAGGGAGCCCCCACCCGTCCTGCGGCCTCCTTTAACCGGGTTTCTGCTGGCTAGGGTTGGGACCGGACGTGCGGGTCCCCTCTTCCCCCGGAATGGGGGGCAGGACCCCCAACCCCAGTGCGGCAGCCCCGCCTAATCCGCGCTGGGAGATCCCGGCGGCGGCGGCGGCCGGCAGCGGGCGAGAAAGGGGCCGGGCGCGGGCCGGCGGCTCCCCGTGGGAGCGCGGACAAAGCCCCAGCTGCGGCTTTTGTGCCCTTTTCAGACGGCGTTTGTTCCAATTACCTCCGGCCCGGCCGCCATATGGGCGGAGGCGGCGCGCTCCGCGCGGGGGCCGCGGTCCCGCCGGCTGACCCGCTCGCTGCGGCCCGGCCGGCCCCGTCCCGGTCCCTCAGGGGCCCCGTATTCGCGCTTCCACCCTCGTGCTTCCGTGTCGGCGAGAATGGAATCAGTGGCTCTTAAAAAGTAACTGGCGGCCGTTTTCAGCTTTTGCCTGAATCCTCTCCGAGCCTCCCCTCCAGACACCTCCGTTTGGACTGATTTCAGGGTGTGGAGAGAGGAGGGGGCGGCCGGGGGCGGCTGGGACTCGCCTGGGGACGGAGACCCCAAGACTAAGCAGGGCTGTGGGTTTTCTAAGGAGACTCCAGTCTCCGGGCGCTCTGGTTTTCCCGCCGTACAAAGCGGGTTGTTGCCACCGGTGCCTGGCTACAAGGTGCTCCTCTCACGGGGTCCCACACCCGAGTCCTTCAGGGCCTGGCCTGGGGGAGCCGAGCGGGCTGTCCGCGAGGGCCTGGGGGAGTGGTCCTTGAGGGAAGGCCGGGGACAGTTTATTGGGAATGGGCGGGCTGGGGTCCGAGTCTCCTGTATTTGTGGGCAGAACACACGTTTGTGCATTTTTCTGGAAAGAGAACCCAAAACTATCTCCAGATTCTCAAAAGAACCCTGTGTTCCCAAATGCGTCAGAACTTGGGTGTCCCGGCCAACCCACACCTGAGTGAGGCTGGAGGACTAGCCTTCACCCCGTGACCCCGTGGAACTCTGGACATGCCCCAGAGAACGCCGAGTCCTCCTCCTCCTGGTCTCCCCAGTCGCTGGGGCTCAGCTTTCTGGGTTCCAGGCCAGGCGACAGGGGTGCAAACGGTCAGACAAGGGCATTCTCCCGGGCGGACGCAGGGCTGGGGTGCTGAGCCAGCCCCTTCCCGCTGCGACGGGTGCCCAGCGCCTGGCTGCTCCCCGGCCTCGCCGCCGCTGGGCCTCCGCCACTGCGCGCTCCGGTCTGCGTCGCGCCTGCACCGCCTCCTTGCTCCTCTCCACGGCTCCACCTCCGGGTCTCTGGCTTTCTCTCCGACCGTCTCCCCGTCCCTGGGAGCAAGTCTCTGCCGACCCCTCGTCTTGTTCTTGGGTCTCCCGCTGGGTTTTCCGTGTGAGCTCTGCGGCTCTCCAGTGTCTCCTACACCCTCGTCCTCCCCCTCCGTCTCCCCGCGGCGCCGGCCTCTGGGTCTCTCTGCTCGTCCTGTGCCCCATCTCTGACTCTGGGGCCTCGCAGCTCGGTCCCTCTTCGGCCGCCTGTCACTCTGTCCTCTGCTCCTCTCTCGCCGGCCTTGGCTCTCGCAGTTTCCACATCTCGCGCTCCGTGCGCATCTCTCGCCAACCCTGAGACCCTGTCTCCGCGTCTGGGCAGCCGCGTCTGCCTCCCTGTCTGAGAGTCAGGGAACTTCCAACCGGAGCCCGCATCTTTCTGGCGGTGTCTCCCACAGGTTAAGTCTCCCCCTTTCCGGCGTCTCGCATTGTGTCTCTGCTTAACCTGACCCCTGGGCCTGCGTCTCTGAGGCTTCGGCGGGGCCCTCCTCTCGGCGGGTCTCCAACCTCGAGTCAGCGTCTCACTGTCCCCCATTAGCGTCCTCCCAGGCGGCCCCAACCGGGCTCGCCCGTCTCCGGCCACCGTCTCCCGGGTCCCCTTCCCCAGCCCCCCGAGTTTCTCCCTGCGCCCTGCATCGCTCACGCTCTCCCTGTCTCCTCCCGCCCTTCCGCAGACTACCAAGGCGACTACTACGCGCCAGGAGGCAACTACGACTTCTTCGCGCACGGCCCGCCGTCACAGGCGCAGTCCCCGGCCGACTCGAGCTTCCTGGCCGCCTCGGGGCCCGGCTCGACGCCGCTGGGCGCCCTGGAGCCGCCGATGGCCGGGCCGCACGCCGCCGACAACCCCAGGTTCACCGACATGATCTCGCACCCGGACACGCCGAGCCCGGAGCCGGGCCTGCCGGGCGCGCTGCACCCCCTGCCCGGAGAGGTGTTCAGCGGGGGGCCCAGCCCGCCCTTCCCCATGAGCGGCGCCAGCGGCTACAGCGGACCCCTGTCGCACCCCAACCCCGAGCTCAACGAGGCCGCCGTGTGGTAAGGCCACCGGCCCGGGCCGCGGTCCCGGGACGCAGCCTCCCCAAACCAAAACGTCCACGGCGTCCCGCGGCCCGGGGCCCCTCAGGGGTTCTCTCTCGGGTCCGCACTCAGCCCGCAGCTGCTGCTCGGCTGCGCAGCGCAGGGGGCGACCCCCGCCGCCACGCCGCGGGCTCGCCGGGACCCCCAGCCCCGCGCCCGCGCTCTCCTGGCCGCGGCGAGCCGTTCCTTGGGACCGAAGTCCATCCTGCAGAGGGTCGAGAGATCCCCAGCACGCTCCGGACTTCCCGCGACCCCCACCCGCCACCTCTGCGGACGAGAGAGGGGTCGAGGCCGCGCGGCGGAGACGAACCCGCGCCCCGCCCTCGCCGTGCGACTGGCATTGTTGTCATCTTATTTCTCACTCTGCTTTCCCGTCTTTCAAACGAGGTGGTAAGAAAAAAGAGATTGGAGGGAGAGCGAGGACAGGGAGCAAAATGAGGAAGAGAGGGGAGATGGAGGGAGCGCCGGGCGGAGAAGATGGAGAGAGCGGCGGGCCACGCGCCTGAGCGCGCGTCGCGGGAGGCCGGCCGGCCGGTCCGCCTGCGCGCTGGCGCCCCCTGGCGGCCACTCTTCGGGCTCAAGGTCAGCTTTTCCGGGAAGGTGGGGCGGTCCGAACGTCGGCCAGCCCGGGGCCGGGCCAGCCCCTCCTTCCTTCCGTTGCATTTCCTGGGAACCCGGGGGTCCGGGCTGGACTCGAACACTCGCCCATCCTGCTCTCCACCCCCACCGCGGGCAAGACGCCAGGATTTCTGGGCTCTGGCCCACAGACCCGGGGCCTGGAGGCGGGTCGTCAGGATGTACAGTATTATACTTTTTTGGAAGTTGGACGCTTCTAGTTTCCTTATTTTGTATAAAGAAGAAACAAATAAAGTATGTTTTTGTGTTTACTGTTTATTTATTGTACTCTAGTTATCTGCGGCTGGACATTTTTATATTTTTAAGAGGAGGGTGGGCAGAGTGAGGGAGGGGAAGCAGAAAGAGGTTTACCTAAAAAAAATCACAAAAACACAAAAAATCAACTTTTCTAAAAAGAAAGATTAATAAAAAAAATTCTTTTTTTCCCTCAGTGCCGCGTGCTTTTCTTTTCTTGTCTGTCTTCGTAGTCTCTCCAAGAGAACGGGACTCCTGCCCTCCTCTGGTCCTTGTTCCTAATGCAAAACCGGCTTGGTGGGTGCAAAAACCGCCCCTGGGCCAGCGGGGCGTTCCCCGGGAAACTGCCGCCGTGAGAGTGGCTGCCGGGTTTGGACAGTCACCAGCGCCCGGCAGAGTCTCCCCGGGCTTTATGTGATAACGCCAGTTTCCCACAGGCCTGCTTAGCACACAGCAAGCCTTCAAAATAGTTGGTGAATGAATGGATGTGTGATTTGTTGGTCCCTAGCACGTCAAAAATAAATAAATAAATTCTAGCTTCACTCTTAATTATGCCCCATGCGATTCCAGGTGGCAAAAATAAATTAAATTAAATTAAAATTTTAAAAAACCCACCAGGTTGGTAAGATGCCTGTTCTCTGCAAGGCATGTCCCCACAGAGAGCAGGGAGACTGTGCTGCCCCGCCGGTCTCCTGAGTATGTGCTCTCATTTATGTCCCTCCCTCTTTGCCTCAGTTTCCCTACTCACGAAAGGGGTCAGAAAGAGTGCTCCCAACAGACATTCCCTTCCAACTCAGACGCTGCGGATGAAGGCAGTAAAACTAAGTGGGAGCATGTCTTGCATTTGGGTCCCTGTCACCCCTGCTTGGGGTGGGGGTCTTGCCCATTTTAGTGGTAGCAGCGAGGAGGGGGTAGAGAGATGGGGAGAAGTGGACACCCGTGGAATGTGCCCACATTGAGAGCCTTCCTCCACCGTTTTTTCTTTTCTGTGGATTTTGCGGGCACAAGGCGAGGCGGCCCGGCTGTCTGCGTCTTTCCTTACTGCTCCTCCGTCTGCATCCCACAAATGCTACTTGCTCATTGTGGAAAATTTAGAAATTTCAGGTAAACAAAAGGAAGGAAATGGAATCACCCCAGGTCTCAAGCACTGTGGAAATAGCTGATGTATTTCCTTCCAGACTGATTTTATTTATTTATTTATTTATTTTCATTTTAAAACAAGACACGGAGCATGCAGGTGCCTGTCACATGCCCATGACTTCAGTCTGGGAGAAATGAGAGGGGAGAAGCCCGCTCCAGTATCAGGGGACACTTGAATTGCCCGGGGTGGGGGGCGGCATACAGTCTCAGAGGGTGGCTCCGGAACCCAGATTTCAGGAGCAACGCTCGTGTCCACGGCCATGATCAGCATGTGGGGCCACCTCCCCACAGGCCCTTCCTCTGGGTGTCACGAGGGGCAGGGGTTGGGCGCAGAAGTCACCTGGGGGGAGGGTGGTGGTCAAACAGAGCAGGGCCCTGGGGTCCAGGAGACCATCCAGCTGGTCACGTCCTCACCTTTCTGAGCCTTGGTTTGCTCCACTGTGGAATGAGCTCACAGTGGCCTTTTGTCCTTCATTTAACCCGTGGCCAAGGGTCAGGAAATGTGGGTCCTGGATTCGATCCCTGCTCCCATCCTCACCCCAGTGCGGTTGTGCGCACACACCTGTTTCCTTAAAGGATGACAAGGGAAGAGAGGGGGACTCTTGTTGAAATAAGCTCAAATTCACCCCCACTCCTGCGAGCTCACATCAACCTCCCAAGTGCGGGCTGGGCCCAGGGGCTCAGGGAGGAGCCGTCCCGCCCACCCACGAGGGGCGGCTGTCCTCAGGACATCGAGTGCACTTAGCTAGGGAGGCAGTTCCTGAGGAAGGCCGAGTGGGGAAGGGGAAGCCTCAGGAGGGAATCTTAGTCCCGGGACACCCACAGCCATTTCTCAAAGAGTGAGCAGAGGCAGATGCTTGTCAAACGCGCACACCCCCGGGACCCACAGCCTACGGCTGGACCTGCTCCCTGGCGTCGTGCCCGCGGGCCTCCTATTGGTCAAGCTCCCTAGGCAGCCCGATGCGGCCAGACGGGCAGGCCCACTGCCCCACAGTTGTGTTCAGCCCTCACAGCGCCCCTGCTGGACGAGTGTTGTCATTCCCATTTTGCAGATGAGGAGACTCAGGCCCAAGAGGAGACATGAGCTCCCTGGGGTGTCACAGAGCAGGGGAAGAATGTAGCCAGGTTTTAGATCAAGACCATGTGCTTCCAGGACCCATGCAGTCCCTGGACCCGGGACAGCGCCCGGCACTGCTCGGGCCTCTTTCTGGGTCTGGTCACCACATGGGTGGGTGGATGGATGGATGAAGCGAACACTCTCCAGCTTCCATGGAAAGAGACTGTTTAAGAAAGGGTCCCATGAATGCTAATTCCTACTGTCAGCGCCCTCACTGGGTTTTGTCTAAACTGCCTTCCCGGGTTAAACAAAGCTAGCTGGAAGTGCAAAGAGCCTAATGAAAACTGCCACGGCCAAAAGACAGAAGGACTTCGGCTTCTCCACGCTTGCCCTGATTCTTTCCCTCTCCCTCCCTCCTCATCCCTTTGCTCCTCCATTAATGTATCTCTTCATCTCTATCTCTTCATCGCCTGTACTTATTATCATTGAAAAATAAAAGATTCCCGAGAGGAAAAAATACTTCGAAGCATGCAAATAAGGAGGCAATCCAGCCCCTGGCTCCAACCTCCAGTTCTGGGGAGAAGGGGACATTGCCTCCCCGCCCTGCCCCTCGGCTGTCGTTCTGACCAATGCTGGACAGTTAAGCCACGTCCAAGGGGTATTCTGCACCCCCCCCCCCCGCATCGTGCATGCTGTCCCCGACCCCACTCCTGTCCTCCTGTCCTGAAATAAACACCCCACAGAGCATGAGAGCTGACCCACTGTGCTTAGGACTAATATTTAAAATGCAGAATGGCTGTGGAGGGCCCCCACTCCCAAGCCTTGTCGAGCAGTAAAAAGATATAAACAGAATAAATTACCTCTCCAGCTCGGATTATGAGAATACCCATCTCCTGACCAGAATTTTAAGTCCTGCCTCCCTCGCAGCTCCGCACGCGGCTGATTTATGGAAACCCGAGCACTTCTCTGCATATTTCTTCTGTTCAGCCGAGTGACCGAGTTTACCCTTCCTATGCCATTAGCGTTATTAACACCTGGGCAACCGATCATTGCAAATGGGCCATTTCCGTGATGAACGGAGACCTCTCCTGCCGCTTCTCTCGGGCCCAGCCGCATCTGCCGCCTCTCTCTGCGTTTTGTGTGAGGGCTCGGGACCACCTCTGCGTCCCCCAGCTTCTGCCCATGGGCTCCTGGGAGCTCCGGGAGGAAACCCGTCCGCCCCACAGATGCCTGCGGCTCTCTGGCGTGCACACAGAAAATGACAACGTTGCTCCTATTTTTTTTATTCTTCGGAGAGTGTTCCAGATGGAAGGCAATGGCCCCATTGACCAGGGAAGGAAACTGAGTCTCGGGGAGGGGAAGAGACTGGTCTGAGGGGCCACAGAGGGTTCGCTGCAGAGCTGGGATCAGAATTTGACCTGCTAGCTCATTGATACTCAGAAGTGCCATCCGCAGACCCGCAGCGGCCGCAGCAGCCCCGGGAAGCTGGGCAGACCGCACACACGCGGGCCCAGCCCAAACTTCAGAACCACAGTACGCACGGTCCCCAGTGGAGGACCTGCACGTTTGTCTTCAAAGCGTTGCTTTAGAAACTCGCCCAGATTCCCCACCGCCCCTTTTTTCACCGAAGGAAAACCTTACGGTGTAAATTCTCTTTGCTCAGAAGCAGCAGGGACCCCGAGTCCATGGTCAAACTAAATGAAGATGAAGCAGCCCACCAAGCCTGTGATGCCTGCCTGGGCAGCTGCCACGCTCCGCCCGCCTCTCCCTCCATCGTGACGTCTCAGCCCTCGTCGGATCTGTGTGCCTGTTCCCAAGCCGAAGCCTCAGCTTTGCCATCCACAAAAAGGACACAATAATATCGAGTGGCAAGGGTCATTGTAAGGGTTAAATAAGGCCACATACGAGCATGTCACAGTCTAAGCACAGGGTCTAGCATGCAGCCGGCTGTTGAGTAATCAACACTGAATGAAAATAATAATAATAATAATATAGTAATAACAGCAATGGCTATTTACTGGATGCTGTAACGATTGCTATCACTATCTTTTCTTCTTCTTTAAATCATTGTTTAAACTAGGACAAACTTCCCAGCCTATTTAGACAGAAATGCAGCTTATTACTTTCCAGAACACACATCCGAATATCCACACCGTCTATTGAAAAACTGCATGGCCTGTGAGGACAGGAATAGGTCTGGCCCAAGCAGGGGTCTAGGCCTAACGCAGGATCTTTGGCCAATGGGTTTGGAAAGAAATGCACCGTCAACAAACGAGGGGGTAAGTGAGATGTGGTGCATCCAGACAGTGGGACGCTCTTTAGCCCCAAGAAGGAACGGAAGGCTGATACTTGGAGACAAAGGTGACCATCAAAACGTGACACGAAGGGAAAGAAGCCAGTCGCAAGAAGACCGCGTGTTGTCTGGCTCCATGTACGGAATATAGGAAACGTCCAGAACGGTCAGTCCAGAGAGGCGGGGAGCAGCCTGGCGGTGGCTGGGGCCAGAGTGGGGAGAATGGAGGGTCCTGCTTCATGGGCCGGGTCTCCTTCTGGGGCGATGGGAATGGATGGGAACTGGATGGAGGAGACAGCTGTGTAACATTATCGATGGGCTGAGTGCCTCTGAATTGTTCGCTTTAAAGTGACTGATTTTGTTATGTTTCACCTGGCTAAAACAAATACGAATTTAAAAAAAAGAAATGCAGTTTTAGTGTGATCAGGGACCTCCGGGACTCCCAAACCTAGCAAAAAAATAAATCCCTGAATCCTAACAGGGTGTTAAGGCAGGGTCTGTGGCTACAGCAACCCCAGCGGCCCCCGACCCCCACCCCTGGCAGATATTGCTGGAAAAGGGAGGGGCTCTCCCCACACACTTCTGTGGGGTCCCTGAAGTCCAAGTCTGTATCTCTGCGAGGTCCTGCAAAGCCATTACTTAACTAAGGCAGGGATTCCCTCCGTGTGGGACAGGGACCCCCGGGGCGGGGCTGGGTAACTTCACAGGTACCCGATTTCTCACGAGGAAGCCAGTCTTTTTAGTTCTCTTCCAACTCTTCTGCTTGTGTTAGGAAGAGTCTCTATCACTGCTTGCGCGTCTTAAATGCCCCTCTAGCACTCACAGATCAAACACACGCCAGGGCAGGCGTGCGTGCGGAGTCGGCCCAGCAGAAGCTGGCTACGATGGAACAACGTCATTTTGTTTTTGTGCTTGTGCTATATTTATCGCTACACTTATTATCTAACTCTGGGAAGTGATACTGTCTCTCCATCTAGAGTGGTGATAACATTTCCTCTCTCAAAAGCAGTTAAGCCTTCAAGAAACGTATGAAGTAGGTCATAGTACAGATGGCGCATGAACCTGGCACAACCTGAGGTGGCGACGAGTTTGGGGATGATATTTCAGGAACGCCCGTGTGCCCGACAAGCCCCCACCAGGTCACCAGAGACTTCTCAGTGCCAGACACACAGCCTCATGAGAGTTTCAGCTTGGGACTGCCTTTGCTGTGGCTGTGCTGTGTGACTGTGACTAGGTTACTCACCCTCTCTGGGCCTCGGCCACCTCAGCTGAAAAATGGAAGCTGGGGCACGGGGGCAGGGAGGGGGGCATAGACTGAAGACCCTGCAGCCAAGTTGTACAGACTTCTACCTGACTTTCTGAATCTTCATTCTTTCATTCAGCAAATATTTGTTGAAGGTCTAGTGTGTGCTGGACACTCTTCTGGGCTCTGGGTTACAGATGCAAATAGACTTGATTGGATGCCAGCCCTCGCAGGGCAGGGCAACATGTCCTGGGGTAGACAGTAACCGGGGAGGAAACCATCAGCACTTTCTGCGAATGGTGGGGAAGGAGGGTGATGAGACAGAGTCCCTCGCGTTGAGAGAGACACTCAGTCAGGCGGGGCGAAGGCAAGGCAAGTGTGCGGCACTCACCTTGGGTGCAAAACAGAAGGGGAAAAAAGCATATAAAATACTCAGCGATCAAGATTAATAGCACTTTAATATAATGTTTTGGAAAATCAAAATTAATGCAAAATCATCTACAATGAACAAAATGATGACTTTTTTTTTTTTAAAGACAGAATCTGACGGGTTTAGGATCCAGAAGAGGGTGAGACACATCAGGGCCGGGTAAGAGCTTACCTTTCTTTAAAATGTCGGCATGTTATTCATCACAAACTCCTTCTGCATTCGTTTTAATTAAAAAATATTTCATGGCAGTATTATTTACCTTGATTTCTGCATTACTGGGCACCCCTTACCTTTGGCTCCCAAGGCCGGCACCTCCCTCGCCTCCCCGTAGACCCGGCCCTGAGAGGCAGACCACAGGCTCTTTGGAGGGGGCTCTTTGGAGGGGGCAACATGGAGCCGAGGCCTGGATGAGGAGACGCTGCTGGCTCTGCTGAGATGGGAGGGAACAGTGTGCCAGGCAAAGGGAATAGCCCGCACAACGGCCCCGAGGCAGAATCAAGCCTGGTGAGTTCTGGGAGGGAGAGAGGCTGGTGTGGCCTCAGTTCAGGGAGTCTGGGCTGGAGCTGAAGCCCGAAAGGCCGGCAGAAGCCAGATGACGCAGGGCCCTGCAGGCCAAGGTGAGGGGCGTGGGAGGGTTTAAGCAAGGGCTGGGAGGCGGGGATCTACCTTAGGCTTGATCAAGCTTACCCTGGCTGCAGAGTGCCAAACAGATCGGGGGGTGGTGGCAGGGTTGGGGGGTGGCCTCTAGACTGGCCACAAGCAGACCAGCGGGGAGGCTGCTAGGCATGCAGAGCAGGGACGTGCCTGGCTGGTGTCCTCCAAGTTTGCTAGTGTCTGTCTTCTCCCTGGAAGCCTTCGCGGGGCGCTTTGACTCCTCACTTCGCAGGAGAGGAAACCGAGGCTCAAAAGGCCAACTCACCTGCTCGGTGTTCCAGCTGGAAAGAGGCAGGGGTGGGGTTTGAACTCAGGTCTTCAAATACCCGGCCAGGCCATTGTCTGCCCACCTAGCTCAGAAGAAAGGGTGGCTTAGACCCTGTAACTCCAGGTGAGCCCCAGTTTCCCTCATCTGTAAGATGGGATGAATTGCAGCCCTGGAGCCCAGGAGTCAAGGAAGCTGAAGATGCCCAGCACCGACTAAGGGCTCTGCAACTTTCACCTTAAAAGGAAGAAAAAAGGGCCCTTTCCCACCTGCTTCTCCTTCTGCAGGTTCTCCCCTAAAAAGAGAAACTTGGGTATTTGTTCTGCAAACATTTATTTTATTCTTTAGGGCTCTCTTTTTTTTTTTATTTTTTTTTTTATTTTTGGAAGGGGGAGGACTAGTGAAGGTAATCAGTTTTCAGCCTTAAGATAAAAAATCGCAGCAAAGGGTCGACTTGACTCTTTATAATTAATGGGGCGGCTTGTAATAGGATTCTCCTGCCCCCGGTGCTCCCGGGACACACCTTTTTACATAAGATATTGCCCACGCCGGAGTGGCAGCGGGGTGATTTATGGGGTTCCTTGCTCCAGAAAACCTCTCCTGGGGTTGCCCAGCCAGTGGAATTTATCAGGGAGTTTGGAAGCGAGGCGAGAAACCCGCCCGTGACATTTTTGGTGGCGTTTAAAAAGGACAAACACTGGGGACAGGAAGGAGACGGTGCCTGTGGACTGGGTTTCCCACTCACAGAGCCTGAGACGGGCATTCTTGGCCAGCGATTTCTTCAGGGAGGACGCAGTGTAGGGGGGAGGTGAGCACCAGGAGTGGGTGGGGCGGAGCCGGGTCTGGCCCCAGCCTGACCCCGGGGGGGAGGGGGAGCTCTGGACTCTGATTAGCACCACAGAGCTGCTCTGCCTTAAGGACGTAAAGGGACCCGACTTTTATACCCCCTTTTCCTCACCAGTCATGGCTGTGGGCCACTGCGGCAGGGGGCCGGGGTGGGGGGGTGAAGTGTAACCTCCCTGGCATCTCTGGACATGGGGGCACCCATGGGCTCATCTCATTAGCCTCCAGCACACCCAGCAGCTGGGACTGGCTGCACCCACCTGCTAAAGGGGTTGTCCAAGTGGGGCCACCACTGCAGGGGCAAAGGTTTCTGGGGTCAGGGCTGAGGGAGGGGCCCGGGGTGGGTGCGGTCTGGCACCCCACACTCCCAGCACTCTGCCTCCTGCCCAGAATAAAAGCCAAAGCCTTGACCACAGGAATTCACACACTTTGCCTCTCCATTCATCTTCTACTGTCTCTCCCTCCCCCCCACCCCTGCAGCCATGCGGGCCTCCTCAGAGTTCTCACCTCAGGACCTTTGCACATGCTGCTCCCGCTGCTCTTCCCCCACCAGCCCCACACGGCTTGCTCCTTCGCCTCCTCCAGACCAGCTCAGATTTCGCCTTTTCAAAAAGGCCTTCTTTGACCTTCCTTCCTCAACAGACCAAGAGATTAAGAGACTTAGGAATCAGACGAAGCACGAGCCACATGAGCACTTCAGACCCTGATTCCAGCAAACCAGCGCTAACAAGACCCTGTGGAGACCACCTGGGGAAAGTTGGACACAGACGGGGAGGAGACTGCCACTGAGGAATTATTTGTTCATCGCGATGAGGTGGGGACGGTACTGTGCTTACGTTGGAAATGCCCCTCCTTGTCTGTTAGGAGCCGGCGCCGATGCACTTCGCAGGTAAGACAGCGTGACCCCAGGGCTGCGTTAACAGGCTCCAGCAAGTGCGCGGGAGCACAGAGCCACACACAGCTGCACACAGAGGGCTTGGGACGCGAGGCTAGCCTGGTCTGGGGCGTGTGCCCTGCCTGGTGGGCTCTTGCCTGGGCTGGGAGGGTGGAGCAGCAGAGGCATGACCCCAGTCCCCCTCCTCACACCCCTGCCTTGTCTGGGCCAGCGCTGGGGTAAGGACACCTGCTTCACCAGCCCAAGACTGGACTCCAAGCCTCTGTGTCACCCTGGCTTATGGCCGCAGAGCAGGGCTGGATGGAGGAGAGACGTCTGGAGACAGGGCTGTTAGAGTCGGCTTGGTGAGGGGACAGAGGATGCTCATCCACCTGCACCCACAGGAAAGCAACGGCGCTCCAGGCCTCAGGATGGGGGGGCCCCAGCCAGGGCGGAGAAACTGGCCGTACCCCGGGCAGGTGCACACACCTGGGGGCCCAGTGTTCGGTGCTCTCTACACAGTCCACGAAGAAGCTCTGCTGCCAGGACCCTCCTGGCAGGCTCCCCGCTGTCCCACAGAGCAGTCCGAGAGGGCAGGGACAGAATGCTGAGGGTCCCACGCCCTTGCTCTCTCCCTGCGCCTCCTCCCTGCCCTTGGCGTTCCTTGGGTGTCAACCAGGAAGGGCTGAACTAGGGTAATTGATGTGTGTTATCTGGATGGAGTTGACTGGCCCCTCAGCCGCTTATCTCCAGCTTGCCGAGGTCCGGAGAGGAGCAAACGGCAGCTGACAAGTCTCCCAGGAGCGCAGCCAAGGGCACAGGCCTGCCTGGGAGGCAGAGCACCTGGAGGGGGTTGATCTCTGCCCCTCACCTGGAGGCACATGGGGTTGGGGAGACCACTGCTGGCTGAGGCAATCCTAGAAAGCTTCAGGGAGGAGCCTTCCCTACACTGGGCTTTGAGGATGTGTAGGAGTTAGGATCAGACAGGGCATGGCAGGCAGAGAACACAGCTTAAGCAAAGGAAAGGAGAGGTGAGAGCCGTAGCAGGTAGGTGCATGTGCCTCAGATGTATGCATAATAGGGTCCCAGTCCAGCTGGGTAACTGGAATTAAGAAGGTCAACGGTTCTGTGCCTCAGTTTCCTCCTTGGCTAAAATGAAGATCATTGTAGTATCCACCATGTGGGTGATTACAGGATTGAAGGAAATCATTGCTAAGACCCACAGCACACAGTAAGGGCTCAACATATAAACACACGCTCGTTCCTCCCGCGCCCCCCATCGTGGTTGGGGAGGAACTGACAGTCACTGAAAGGCCACATGTGCCAGGTCCGCAGTGAGAGCCCACAGGCAGCCCACTCCGTGGGTAAGAACGCCACCTGCTCAAGGTCACCGGGCTAGCAAGTGGAAACTGAGTTCAGGTTCGGGTGTGGCTGAGTCCGCCCTCTGGGGCTCGCAGTGTCTGTTCTGCTGCAGGGAACTCACACAGCACCGCTCCAAGGAAGCAGGGCTGGTCCTGGTGGCTTTGGGAGGGGCACCCCGGCACAGAGAGAGAGAGATGGAGACAAAGGCAGCTGGAGAAGCAGCGGGGGTCACAGCCACTCTCAGACCCTCCTCTGGGGAGGGCAGAGCTTGGGCTGAGGAAAGGACATGGGAAGTGGCAGGAGGGCTCCCTCCAGCACAGAGGTGCAGCCTGAGGCCCAGAGAGGGGAGGGCCCTTGGCTAAGGTCACACAGCCTTCATGAAGCAAAGGGGCCTCAGTGGGACCCAGAGGTGGAGACTGTCGGGGCTGTGGCGCTGATGGACCCCACATCCTCTGAGCCTTGTTTCCTGCTGGGCTATGAAGGGTTGGGTAGAGGTCCCCATGCCCAGTCCTTGGGGCCCAGCCACCTCTGGGACCTCAGCACCCCCACAGCTGGAGTGAAGGGCCCCATGAGGGTTAGAACCCAGGAAGACCAGAGGGGCAGGACAGCCATCAGTGCCGTGACTGGGAGTCCCCATTGGAGGCGCTTTGCTGCCCCCTGGTGGCTCCATGGGATTCTAATTTCCCCTCCCCTTTCCTAAGAGATCCTTCCAAGCACAGAGGTGCCCAATTCCAGGACCAGCACCCACCTTCCTTGTGACCTACAGGTGCGTCCAGACCTACCTGGAAGTCCTACCTCCTCCCCCAATGTCTCACCAACCCTCGCACAAGGAAGGCCAAGGTCCAAGAAATATAAAGTCATATTGAAAATCACAGGGTCTGAGCCTGACTGGGCTGCATTCCTGTTGTGTGACCTTGGGTGGGTTAGGTCACCTTCCCGTGCCTCAGTTTCCCCACATATGGAACAGGTATAGTAATAATGGCTTTGTTTCATAGTGCCGCTGTGAACGTCAGAGATGATGAGTAGAAAGTTCTTAGAAGAGGCCCTGGCCCATCAGCAACACCTGATGAAGACTGGCAACATTGTCCTCACCTGCCCACACCTGAGAAGTGACAGAGCAGCCCCTCCTCTTCCTGGTGAGCCCCCAGGTGAGGGGAGCCCTGTTAGGAGCTCAGCATGGCCAGATTCCCTTAGAGACCCGCGTTTTGAGTCCTTGGCTTTGTCCCTCGAGCTGGAAAGAGCTGCTTCATCACAGCGCCGGGCTTGAGGCTTCTGTGAGCCTCCTGTGAGCTCAGGGGGTGGAAAGACTGGACCCACCACAGTTACCAACTCAACTCAGAAAGGGTTTATTGGCCAGGGTTACAGGGGAGTGGAAGGGAGCAGTTCCAGAGGGCTTCCTGCAGGAGGCGGCCAGCATAGAAGCCCAGGGCAGCTTCCACTGCCATTGTGAGCACAGAGGCCCCTCAGCCAGCTACAGGGGCATCCGTGAGCTCCCGGGGATCTGTGGGGTGCGGCCAGCCCTCTCAGACCAGGAGGCCTCAGCTCTGGCCCAGCTGGCCTCTCAGGGCTTGCAGCTCTCGGCTATCAATGCTGTTGCCTCCACACACGATGACCACAACGGAGGCCAGGGAGGGGCCCAGGTGGCCCTCCGCCTGGAGCCTCCCCAGGAGGCCTGAGTAGACGGCAGCTAAGGCTGCCCCGCAGGCAGGCTCCACCAGCATGCGCTCGTCATCTGCCCAGAGAAGGGGAACGAAGGGGGGTAGGGGAGAGGAGAGAGAGGGGCAAACCAGTTAGTACTCAGCAGGCTCTGGGCCCTGCAAACCCATGAAGCCAGCCAGCCCCACCTCACAGTCTATTTGTCTGACTCCCTCTCCATCCATCAATCTGACCATCCCTCTCTCCGCCCACCCACCTTTCATCTATCTGTCCATCCATCTATTCCTCTATCCATCATTAGACCGCCTATCTGTCCATCTATTAGTGTAGCCATCAATCAAGACGTCCATCCATCCACCCTTTCATCCCTTATCCATCATCTGACTGTCTGTCCATTCATCAATGTGTCCATTAATCAATGTGTCCATCCATCTATTTGTTTCTATGTCACTCATCGGTCCATCGCCCCATCAATCCATTCACCCATTCATCTGTCCATTGTCTACCTTTTCACTTTACATTCATTCATGCATCCAACACACCTTTCCTGAGCCCCACTCCCTGCCGGGCCTGTTCTAGGAAGGTCCCGGGGACACAACAGTGAGCAAGATACACCAGCCCCCGCCCTCATTGAGTTCACAGTCTACTTATGTAGACAGATAAGAATCAGGCAGGTATGAGATCAATGGGATTGGTGCCCAGGAAGTTTCCAACCCAGGAGGGATGGGGTTGAGAGATCAAAGGAGGCTTCCTGGAGGAGGTGCCATAATAGCTGGGTAGCCTTTAGTCATGTGAAACTGGTAGGGAGTAGGCCCAGGGATGGGCAGCTAGAGAGAAGAGAACGTACGAAAGTGTGGAGGCTGGAGACAGCACAACACACCCCTTCCTTATCCCCGCCCCTTCCACCTCCTCCGCACACGCGTACTGCACAGTTCCTGCACACCCAGCCCTGCGATCGGCGCTGGAGACGCAGACGAGAACATATGTCCTCGCTGGGGGATGGGGGCACCTTGTCGGTTTCTGAGTCTGGTTAGGAGTCAGTGCTCACTCACCCAGGAACCGCTGTATAGCATCCACAGCCTCACGGTCCTCCACCACCTCGGAGAAGATCTTCAACTCCTGTGCGCATGCCAGGGCCCGTGCAGCCACTGTCTTGGCCCCCAGGCACTTGGCCACACTGTGGGGGGCGAGGGGGCAGAGAGTACAGGGGTGCAGGGAAAGCTGGTGAAGCACATGTCCTCCTCACACAGACCCAGCCCTCCCCTGGCCCAGCCCCCTCCCGTCCTGCAACAGGGCTGGAGCTCAGCTCTGCAAGAGTCTGGAGCAGCACCTGGCAGAGAGGAGGGGCTCAAAATTGTGTCCTGTGATGGCTGATGACGGCACATCACAGCTGACTCTACAGCCACAACTGTGCCACTCCTTGCCCAGATGCCAGAAAGCCAAACATAGGGAAAGGTTGTTTTAATTTTATTCACTGATACCCATTTATCACGGCTATGCTATAGCTATTATGTATGGAATGTTTACAAGGGGCTGGATGCGCGGGTTTTCTGTTTTAGTCCCCACAGCCTCCCTGTGAGTTGGAAACTTACGAGCGCCACGCCTTGCTGTCCTGCACCATTACATCCTAAGTCCCAGCACCCGACGGGCATCTAATAAAATGTGGGCAGTAGTGGTATTGGCAGAGGGCTGAATAGTGTCCCCCCCACCTAGAACCTCAGAATGTGACCTTATTAGGAAATAGGGCCTTGGCAGATTGCAATTAGTTAAGATGGTGTCACACTGGATCAGCATGGGCACAAAGTCCAATGACTGGTGTCCGTACAAGAAGAATACAGACACACCGAGAAAAAGGCCAGGGGGAGACAGAGGCGGGTGATGTGGCTGCAAACCAGGGAATGACAAGGGTTGCCGGCCATCACCAGAAGCTGGGAAAGGCAGGGATGGGTCCTCGGGGCCTTCAGAGGGCACATGGCCCTGCCCAAAGCCCCACCCTGGCCTCTGGCTTCCGCGGCTGTGAGAGAACAAGTGTCTGCAGTTTTACGCCATCTAAACTGTGGGCATTTCTTGGAAGCCCTTGGGGACTCATGCAGCCCCCAGGATGACAGACGGCGGTGGTGATGGTGACAATGAAGAACAGGATGAGGTAGGGCCTGGGCGCTGGGCCACTCTCTGTTCATTAATGAGTTTGTAAGAGCTTTCCCTTCCGCTGAATCAAGATCAGTTACAAAGTGTAATGAGGACAAAGTTTTCTAATGATGTTGCAAAAAAAAAAACCAAAACCCTACATTCATGTTACATAATATGAATAGAAAAACAGAGGTTACCAAACTGTCTGCAGGCTATATATAATCTCAACTTTTATAAATATATAATTGATTCATTCATTCATTTCACAAACATTTGTTGAGCACTTATTATGTGCCGGGCACATTTCGCTTGTATGTGACGGTGCACGGCCGGTGGGAGCGGGGGAGACAAAACTGGGGAAAAAACACAACCCAATCTAAGCAACATCCATCTTTGGTCGGTGGAAATGAGCGTGACATTTGGTTTTCTGTTGCTTATCGCTTGCCTACATTTTAGCACTGCAACACACTTAAATTGCTGGTCTGTACCAATAACAGTGAAAGCTTCTGTATTAACTAAGGACTCAGATCCTTCTCCAACCTTTTCAGCACTGCCTTCGAATGTAGATCCCCCTGCTGTGACCGGAGCCCACAACCACCGTGTCCCCCACCTCCACTAGCTGGAGCTGGGAGGCCCTAGGGCAGCTACGTCCTCACCTCCCAGCCCCGCCCGAAGGCCCAATGCACACCTACCTGGTGATGCTCGGCAGCGTAACCAGCCTGCCGGCCTCAATGGCGGCGTTGAAAGAGTGTGCCCCTCGGGTCTCCATGGCAACAATGGGCACCTGCTGCCAGCCCACCTCCACCAGGCCTGCCGACACCCCAGCCAGGAGCCCGCCACCCCCAACCGCCAGCACCAGGGCCCCTGGGGGGGACCCCAGGGCTGCCTTCAGCTCCCGCACCAGGCTGACGTGGCCTTCCCTGGGGAGTGGGGGGAAGGGGAGAGAGGAGCCAGGTGAGGGAGACCCTCAGCCCCAAAGGCTCACATTTACCAACCCATCCCCCTACCCCCTCCCCACCCACAACTTAAGGGAGAGGAGACTCAGCTTTTGTCACTAAATTTATTCATTCACTCATTCTCCTCCTTGCCCCGCCCCAACCTCCCAGAACCAGCACATCACTGGGAACCGGCTCAACGCAAGTTCTGGGACTGGGACCCAATGTCTCTGCCGCTTCCTAGCTGTGTGATCTCAGGCAAGTTGCTTCACCCCTTGGTGCCTCAGTTTCCTTGCCTGTAAAATGGGCATAATCGTTTACCTCTAGGGGCTCAGGGAGGATTCAGTGGATTAAATGCGTCCCAAAGTACACATTCAATAAAGGGGATATGGTATTAGCATTTCCGTTTTACACGTGTGGAAACGAGGCAGCAAGATGCTCGACAGTCACACAGCTCACAGGGGGCGGAAGCAGGGTCTGACCCCAAGGGTGCCTGGATCCTGTACCTCTTCTACGCTCTGGGCCTCAGTTTCCCCTTTTGTCCGATGGGAGGACCTCAACTTGGTGAGAGTTTCTCAACTCTGAGCCGCATGGGGGGAGGGAGGGGCACTGGCCTTACCATATCAGGGGGTGGTCAAACGGGGGGACGTTCACCCAGCCGTCCCTCTTGGCCAACTCCTGTGCCCTCAGGTTGGCCTCGTCCCAGACCTGAAGGGACACAGAGCTCAGAGACCTGGGAGTCAGGCTGCTGCGGAGGCAGCCTCAGGGGCTGCTCCTGGGAACCCAGGGAGCTCCTGGGGCCGGAGCAGGCGCCCCTCCCTCACTCCTTATCCCTTCATGGCTCCCCACGGCTCTCAGGTTAAAACTCACGCTAGCCTCGCCCACGAGCCACCCTGCCTGGTCCACACCGTGCCCCTCTTTGTCCTCCCCTTTCACCACCGTCCCCCCAGAACGCCAGGCGGCAGAGGACTGCACCAGCTCACGCCCCTTCCACACCTGTCCCCACCGCTCTCCTCTGCGCGCATCCCTCTTTCCCAGAGTGGCCCAGCGCCCAGGCCCTACCTTTCTGCCTTGGGAGGACTCACAGTTCTCCTTCCAGGCCCAAGCAGGGGGCCTCCTCCAGGAGCCTTTCCTGGGCCCCCACCCCAAGTCCGAGGCACAGCCCCGTCGTAGTTTAGACCATCACCCAATTCTTCACCACCACCCCCCAGCATTAGAATCACACGTCCACACGCTTTGCCACGTGACTTTGCTGCTCTTTGCACTAGCGTGGGAGGACTGCATCTCCTCACCCACGTCGATGTTGGTCTGACGTGCGACTCGCTGTGGTCACTGGCATGTGGCAGAAGAGACAAAGTCACAGTTGCCTCTTAAGCCTTCAGAGGAACTGCATTTTTCTCTCACCCCTCTTGCCATTCACCTTGAGAAGGTGGCCCCTGGCCTAGAAGATGAGGGGCACGTGTGTGGACCGTAGTCCCGCCGGCAGCCTGCAGCAGAATTGCCCGGCCCACTCACAAACCCATGAGCAAGAGAGATGGTGTTTCTCATGAGCCACCAACACTGGGGGCTGTTTGTTACACAGCGTTGTCACGCAGCGATGCTGACTGAAACAGCACGCCTTCTCTGTTCCTCCTCAGTGTCCTCCGCTTCCCGTCACAGCACGCACCTCGTCCTGTTACCATCATCTGGTCACCCGGCTGTCCCCTCAACAATACTTTGAGCTTCATAAGAGTAGAGACCACGGCTTCTTATCTCTGTTTCCCTAACTCTGTCTAACAGAGAGCAGGCACACAGTATGTGCTGAGCGAGTATCTGTTGGAATTAAGGAAAGGAAAGAAGGGAAGGGAAAGGATGGGAAGGAGGGAGGAAAAAAGGAAGGGAGAAGGAAGAAAACTGTATACTAACTATTTGGAAACCAGCTTTGGGGCACTTTAATATGCCTTTTAATTTAAATGTTGGTGGTTTTAAAAAATTTGTTTTCCAGGGATGTGGTTTTTTTTTTTTCTTTCCAGGAAGGTAGAAGGATTACACGTTTGTGTCGCCAGGGTTTTGTTATTTGTTGGTTTGGTTTGGTTTTGGTAGCCAGGTGGACCAGCAATCCCTCATCAGCGGGCCTCTTTCATAGCGGGGTGGTCTCAGAATGGGAAGAGAAACTATCATCTTTGTGTATACTTTTTGTTTCACCAAATGGCAAAAAAAATGGTGAAGTGGACAACGCGAGGTTTTGGTGAGGCGGTAAGGAGCCGGGCGCGCTCCTGGAATTCCCGTGGCTCCCGGCTTCTGCAGGTACGGGTAAGTGGGGCCGTCCCAGCCCTGTGTACGCATCACCCCTCACTCCCACCCCCCAGCTCAGCGTCCTAAGGGAAGGCCGGGTCCCAGGCAGAGTTCATCAAAAGGGAAAGGAGACAATCTCTTAGAGGGGAGGAGGAGTGAAGGGGGAGCAGCCCACTCCTGCTGGCGGCTTCTTCCGGGAGTCCTTACCTTTCCAGCCAGCTGAACCTCGGCCCCCTCCCCCTGCAACCTCCGCACCACCTGCAGGGAGGCGCTCTCGGGCAGCACTATGGTCGCAGGGATGCCCAGCTTCCGAGCGCAGTAAGCGGCTGAGATTCCTGCGTTGCCCCCTGTGGAGGCAGCAGAAGGGGGTGCGGTGGGTAGTGTC
>PVJI01007755.1:26399-76016 GCA_004026765.1 Micronycteris hirsuta | reverse complement strand
TTCTCCCCATTGTCCCCTCCCCCTCCCCCCTGGCCACTGTCAGACTGTTCTTACTTTCAGCATCTCTCGTTATGTTTTGCTTGCTTTTTGCTTTTGTTGATTATGTTCCAGTTAAAGGTGAGATCATGTGGTATTTGTCCCTCACCGCCTGGCTTACTTCACTTAGCATAATGCTCTCCAGTTGCATCCATGCTGTTGCAAAGGGTATAAGCTCCTTCTTCCTCTCTGCTGCGTAGAATTCCATTGTGTACATGTACCATAGTTTCTTGATCCACTCATTTGTAGATGGGCACTTAGGTTGTTTCCAGCACTTAGCTATTGTAAATTGTGCTGCTATGAACATTGGAGTGCATATGGACCATATTTCTTTGTTTCAGTGTTCCTGTTATGTTGTAATGGGCAGAGCCTTAAGGTATTTGCCAGGGCTGGGCAACCCACATTGCTGTGTTGTGGTTCAGTCTGAATGAATGTTTCTTTAACTCTTTGGTTGTTGGACTTCCATACAGTTTGATTTTCTGGCAGTTCTGGTTATTTTTTGTCTTTAAATTTGCTGTTGTCCTCTTTTGGTTGTGGGAGGAGGCAAAGTGTATCTTGGCCGGAAGTCATTTTCTGCATTTTGAATTGAATTTTAAATGTAACAAATAACTTCACATTCTCTATTTATTTGGTTGCTTATTTATAGCAGTATGAACTTATGGATATTTGTTTTATTCTATGTGTTATAATGAGTTATGCTATTTTCACATTTTTTTGTGGAAATTACCCCAGATTTGGCCAATAGAAGCCCCTTTCAGTTGGCATCTGTGTCCTTTCAATGTGTCTCCTTTTTATTTTGAGCATTCCCTTAAATTCTGGCACCACAAGAAGTTCCAGGATCATTTTCTACTTTCCCTGCCCTAGCCATGGAATCAGACATTTCTCCAAGGAGCTCTAATTCTTTTCTTTGGGTATTGGGATTTCGAGATCAGTATCTGGGTGCTTGGCATATTCATTGCTGCTAGAATGTTATTGCTTTTAGGCCTTTTCAGCAAACAAATCTAGGCAATATATGTATATATAGAAACACAGGTACTCACTTCTTTATCTTTTTTTGAAATTTATCTTTATATATGTGTATGTGTGTGTGTATGTTAAAAAAACATGAATTTGTACTGATACCTCTGATTCTAGTTCTAGATCACAGAATAGATGGACATCTTTGATGTCATGGGATCTCAACTGCTTTCTGGTATCTGTCTCCTCAGACATGTTTTGTGCGATTCGTAGAGGTCTCATACAGAGTCTTTAAGAGCTTGGCTTCTGGAGTTAGACCTGAAATTTGACTGGTAGATGTGTGACCTTTAGCCAAGTAGTAATCTCTGAGCCTTAATTTCCTTGTAGTCAAAAGGGGACTAGTTGTACATACCTGACAGATTCATTTGAGGGTAAAATGAGAAAAGGTATGTAAAGCATTTAGAATAGTACTTGGCACATAGTAAATGCTCAATAAATTTTAGATTTCATTATTGCCATTACAAACTCAGCATATATTGACTTTCCTTTTGTTATTGCATTAACTCTCAAATTCTCTGCCTGATTTTTAAGGTCTATCATGATCTTTTCCTTCATGTAACCTCATTTTTCATTACATTTTGCAACACACTCCATTCTAGCCTAGATGAGCTTTCCTATAATCCCTTGAGCATTGCATACACATTTTGTCTCTTCGTATTGATTAGAATCCTATAGATTCAAATCTTTGCTCAATTTCAGTATAATGTTTATATTCTTGCAGCAGATATTTATTCAGCAACTTGTAAGTACTATAGAATTGTATTTATGTTGTTCATGAGTATGTACTGTCAACAAGATCATTTTATGCTAGACACAGTGGATACAACTGAGTAAGATAGACAGGGTCCCTGCCTTAATGGAGTTTACATGCTAGTAAGAATATATAAATAGTCCCTCTGTGAAAGTTTTTTTTACTGTTATATCAATTGCTGATTTACCCCTCTTTGAAAATTTGTAGTATTTAGCCTCTTCCTGTCAAGTATCTAAATGCATTTTTTCCTAAAAACATTTTGTTTCATGAGATTTCATCTGTTCTCCCTATTAATTCTAGATTCTTTGAGGACAAGAACTATATATTTGATTATTTATTCAGCTAATTTACATGTTGATCTTGTCTGATAACAGAATAATACACGCTCAGTGTTGGAAACTTTGAAGATACAGAAAATTATAAAGAAGAAAATAATCTGTCCACAATTCTGCCAACTGTATAGGAATGCCTCTATTACTGTTTTGATGATTTTGCTTCTTGTATATTTAATCTTCTTTAAAAAGTAAGATGGTGACATTACTGGTGATGTTAACCTAGATCACTTGGTTATGATGGTGTCTGCAAGGTTTCTCAAGAGTGAAGTTACTACTTTTCCCATTCAGTAAAAGAGTCATCTTTATAGATTATTTAGTGAGGTATATATTCAAATCTTTTGCCCATTTTTAAAAATTTGGTTATTTGTTTTATTACTTAGTTTTAAGAATTATTTATGTATTCTCTATACAAAACCTTTATCAGATACATGATTTGAATATATATTTTCCAAGTCTATGGCTTATCTTTTCATTCTCTTAAGAATATCTTTTGCAGACCAAATGTTTTTAATTTGATAAATTTCAATCTATCAATTTATTTTATAGATATGCTTTGAGTATAATGTTTTGTCAAACCCTAGGTGAGACAATTTTTCTCCTGTGTTTTCTAGAAGTTTTATAGTTTCGGGTTTTACATTTAGGTCCATAATTCATTTTGAATTAACTTTCATATAAGGTAAGAGATATGTGTCTTGGTTACTTTTTTTTTTTTTAAATGGATATCCAATTGTTCCAGAGCCATTTGTTGAAAAGAATTCTTTCTACATTGAATTGCCTTTTGCACCTTTGTCAAAAATGCATTAATTATATTTATACGAGTCTATTTCTTGATTCTATGTTTTTTCAATCTGCGCTTTGTCTTTTCACCTATACCAACCCTGTTTTGATTACTGTAGCTTTATAGTAAATGGTAAAATCAGCTACTGTGAGTTTTCCAACTTTTTAAAAAAATTACAGAATTGTTTTGTCTATTCTAATTTCTTTTTTCCATATAAATTTTAGAGTCAGCTTGTTGAGATCAGCAAAGAAATAGATGGGTCTTGTTTTTATCTAATCTGACAATCGCTGTCTTTTAATTAGCATTTAGACCATTCACATGTAAAATATATTAAAATTTACCTTTTAACTGAAATAAATGAAAAAAAGTAAATTGGTTAAAATAAAAAAGGTAGGAGTAGTCTACATACAGCTTTATATCTTAATGGTTTTTCTACTTGTGAATCACTTTTTCATGTTATTACAATTATTGGTTTTAAAATAATTTAAAATACATATAATTTATATTTATATGCACCACAATTAATTTTGTAGAGTAATATATTTTTAAATTTCAATATTTAAGCCCTTGTAAGAAATATTGCCGTGAACGATTTTTATTCATATTTTGTATTATTTTATTAGTACTGCTTTCCTCATGGGGAATTAAGTGGGTTAAAGGACATCAGTATTTTTAGTCTTTGGTATTTGCAGTAGACACTGACATTTAGAAAGGCTATATCAGCACGTAAAGTATGATAGCTAACTTTGTTTTTTAGTGTTTGCAATGTTATATCCTATTAGATAGATAATACTATTCCCATGTTTATATACAAAGAATTTGAGGCTCACATTGTATTTAATAACTTGCTCAAAGTCACACAGTTAATAAATGTTTGCTGTAGAACCTGCTAATGAGATTTTCCTCAGTCTCTATTTTATGCATAACAGATAATACAGAAAAATAAAGTTCAGGTTTAAAAGTTGAATAATTCCCACTGCGCGTTCCATTACCCCTTCCTGTGACTTGTCACTTGACTTTATTCTAAAGCTAGGCTCACCAGCAGACCATCCTTTAATAACTTGACTATAATCAGCAGACTATTTACCCTCAAGGCCCTAAATTTTAATTTTGTGAATGATGTGTCTCCTTACATTTCTCCCTTGGACAGAAGATGGAGACTGCTCTCCATTAATACATCCCCCATTTGCATTTTCCTAGCTAGCTATAGCAATGTATACACTCCAAACTCACTGACATCCCCTCTCCCTGAAGAGAGTTTTGGAATGCATCTGAAATGGGAGCTCCTTTTGCCCACCCTCCCCAGCCCCTTCACCAGCCCTTACCACATGGTTGCTTATAAGGCTTACATTTAAATGGCTGTGTCTTTTCCTAGTGCTATCCCTTGCTTTCTTCTCTTACTTAGAGATACTCCAGAACCTTCCCCTCATTAATTGCAAATCTATTTTCCCACTTTGGGGTGATACTATTCCAGCTCCCATCTCCTTTTTGAAACTGACTTTTGTTTTTATTTTTTAAAAATTTACTTTATTATATGTTTCCATTGCCATTTATCCCCCTATACCCTCTTCCACCTCCACCTAACCCTCCCCCATCTTCGTTTTTAAGAAACAAACTTTTAAGTACATATGGAATGAGTGTTTTCCATTCATTTTTCTACTACTCCCACTGTACCTTCTCCTGCTCCCTTACTAGTTAAGTGACTATTGCCTTTATGCAAGTATTGTAGCTTGTGTGATTCAAATGTATTCCTCCACAAAATCACAAATGCATTATGGCTTTTCCAGGTGGCCTTTGAACAGATGAACTTTAAGCTTCTGAATGACAGGGATCTGTTCTTGCCAAATTATTTTCCAGAGTGGTTTTGCCAATTATACTCCTATCAGTAGTGTATAAGAGCACCTATGAGACAGTCTTAGTGATTTTTTTCTATCTAGTACAGTGACTATGGAATTGATGCTCAATTGATTGCCAGTTGGTTGGCTGATTTGGTCTTATCGTCTAATGATTTTTCTTTTTCTTTTTTTTTAAGCATATTTTTTAAAGATTTTATTTATTTTTTTAGAAAGAGGGGAAGGGAGGGAGACAGAGAGGGAGAGAAAGAGCAATGCGTGGTTGCCCCTCACATGGCCCTCTCTGGGGACCCGGCCCTCAACCCAGGCATGTGCCTTGACTGGGAATTGAACTGGGACCCTTTGGTTCCCAGCCCGTGCTCAATCCACTGAGCTACACCAGCCAGGGCTGATTTTTCTTTTTCAAATGTAATCATTCCATCATCTCATTCTCTCTGACAATAGTAACCATGGGACAGAACTAATTTTTGAGAATATATTCTCTCTAATTAATGCTATAAATGAACCACCCAGCCACCTAACTAATCTTCATGACGAAGATTTCTTTTCAATAGCAGTAATTCTTGAGGATTATGGACAAGTATCTTTAGTATAATCTCTAATGCATAGGCTCCTTTAATTTTAACAAACCAGACTCTCATTTAATGCATCAGTGCTTAATTTTATTTACTTTCATAATCTGTTCAGGTCCAAATGCCCTTTTTTCTTTTAGCAGCTTCTGCTGGCCTTTAAGCAAAAGTGTAGTCTGTGATGGTCCCTGCTACATTATTGAAATGGGAACCTTAAATCGCCTGCTTTCTGCTACCAAAAGACAACCAAGGACAGATGTTATAAAAGAAGCAGGCTTTTGCTAAATAAGTTAAATAAATTTTAACTTATTTTTATCTTACTGAATCTGATTTTAAACATTAGATTTACTTGTTAACTTGTAGAAAGAGACTTAAGCACCATTTATGAGCAAGTGCTAGAGTAATGGAGCTGGTTTTATAACAGTAAATACTAAACTAAGACTTTAAGAAATTCTGTTGTCATCTCATAATTAAGTAAAACAACACTCTTTCTACATGTTATGCGAACTAGTTGATTTGCTTCCAAAATTTCTTATAGTAGGTATGACTTTAGTGGGATATTGAAGGAGATCTTGGAACATAGGGCAGCTGAGGAGGAATGGTGTTAAGAGTGGGATACTAGTTAGAAATTGTTCAGTGTATTCTGTATTTTGAGCTCTCCAGGCTTTGCTCAAGGAGAATGGGTCACTCTCTTTCCATTGTCTCATAATCTAATTGATGTAGTAAAACATTTCTGTATATGAAAGATAGGCACAATAGTGCTTTTTCATATCAGATTATTTCCTGTTGCAAGTGGTAGAAAACACTAATTCAGCTGTCTTAACAACAAAGAAAAAATTTAGCTCACATAACACGATGTTTGGAGGTGGAGTATTTCCAAGGTTAATTAATTCCACCAAACAATGAACCAGGTTCTTTCCACTTGCTGTTTTATCATACTCTGCCTATCAGCTTACTCTCTCAGATTAGTGCCCCTCATATTTGCAAGAATGATGCTGCAGTTCCAGGGATCACATGCAGACACCACCGTGTCCAGTATAAGAAGAGTATGAACTGTTCATTTGTGTCCCTTTTTATCTGCAATGAGAAAACTCATCAGGAGCATCACACCTCAACCCTGAACATGCCCCTTATACCTCATTGGTTAGAATTGTGTTATATGTATATGCTTACACCAATACATTGGCAAGTGGAATCAGACCATAAAGGTGGAGTTAGACCAGTGACTTACCCAACTGTCCCCCAACTCCCCAACAAAGCTCATTGCTGCTTGGAAAAGTTGGAGAGCAGGAAAATCTGAATAAAATCAAGATTCTTTTAGGAAGGAAGAAATAGTTCTTGCTTTATGACCTCATGACTTTGTCCTCAGAATCAGTTGAATAAAAGCTTTGTAAGACATTGACATATTTGTTAAATATAGATGTGTTACTTAACAGGGAAAGGAACGTTGTGCAGAGTGGTACAAGTGAAAGATGTTGACATTTTACATAATTATAAACATTTCAGAGCTGAAGGGACATTAAGGATCCTTTATGTCAGTGGTCCTCAGTGTGTTGTGTGTGGACCCCTGGGATTCCTCCAATCCTATGAGGAAGAGCATAGCTATTTCAACAATGATATGAATACTGTTTTGCCTTTCTTACTGTTTTGACATGTGCACTGATGGTGGGTAAAACTGCTAGTGCAGTGTATCCAATTGTCCCAGTACAGGCATATCTTGTTTTATTGCACTTTGCTTTATTGTACTTCATAGATGCTCTGTGTGTGTGTGTGTGTGTGTATGTATATGTATGTGTGTATATCTGTGTGTGTGTATATATATATACACACACACACACACACACACACATATAATATATTTACAAACCGAAGGCAAGACCTTCCACCAGAAAAACGTTACAGCTTACTTGATTGCAGTAGTCTGGAACCAAATCTGCATATCTCCTTCCATCACCATTTATTTCCCCTATATCCTCTTCTATCTCCCTCCACCTCCTTTCCCTTTGCAACAGCACGGATGGAACTGGAGAGCATTATGCTGAGTGAAATATGCCAGGAGGTGAGGGACAAATACCATATGATCTCACCTTTAACTGGAACATAACAGAAGAAAGCAAGCCAAACATAACCAGAGACATTGAAATTAAGAACAATCTAACAATAGCCAGAGGGGAGCGGGGAGGGGACTGTGGGGAGAAGGGTTTTTCAGGAACCACTATAGAGGACACATGGACAGAACCAAGGGGGAGGGTGGAAGCAGGGGAGGGAGGTGGGTTTGGAGGGGGTGGGGGGAAGGGAGGGGAGAGGATGCAGACAACTGTAATTGAACAACAATAAAGTAATTAAAATTAAAAAAATTACTTTGCAAAAAAAAAGGAATTCAAGGAAGGGAATGAGTAGGGTAGATTAAAAGATTGGCCATGTGTTGATGATTATTGACACTGAATGATGGGTTTGTGGGGTTCATCATTCTATTCTATGTTTATTTTCTATATGATTGAAATATTTCATAATAAAAAAGATGCAAAAGTAAAAAAAAATACTATTATGTAACCAGAAAAAAAGAAAGAATGGGGGAGGGAAAATACTAAGTGTCATATAGAATAGAATCCAGGCTAAGAAAGGGAAAAAAGATAAAAATCCTAACTCAAATAAGCAAGGGCAGGAGGGAGGCCATATGGAGTAAGATGGGGGAGTATAACCTATAAGATTTGAAGTACCAAAAAGTAGTGAACAAATAGGAATATCATCGAAGAACAGCAATAACTGTAATCCACGTCAAACAAGGCACAATTTATAAAGGTGGGAAGGAAAAATAATATTATAAGATGGGGATAAAGAATGTGAGCTGACTAAAGGGAGGAGGAATGCTTTTGAGAGGACAGAGGGAGCAGAAATAGTAAGAGTGAGGAATAGAAACAAGGCGTAGCATGGGAGAAAATAAAATTTACGATGAAAATAAGAAAGGGCAGGAAGAAGGCTAAATGGAGTTAGACACAGGAAGGGTACAATGTGAGATTTGAAATAACAATAAAATAAAAAATACTATAAAATCTGAATAAAGGAATAAAAAATACACTGAATATCCCTTTAATCATAGGATAGGGATTTCTGATCTTGCCTATGAAGTTTAAGAGAAGAGAAAACCAGGATATTTACCATAGTTTTTATTTCATATTACCTTATTTTACTTCATTTAGCTGTGTTATTTCTCTTTAATAATGTCATAAGAGCCCAGCTGGTGTAGCTCAGTGGATTGAGTGCGGGCTGGGAACCAGAGGGTCCCGGTTCGATTCCCAGTCGGGGCACATGCCTGGGTTGCAGGCCAGGTCCCTAGTGAGGGCCATGTGAGAGGCAACCATACATTGCTCTTTCTCCCTCCCTTCTCCTCTCTCTGAAAATAAATAAATAAAATCTTAAAAAAAAGTAAAAAAATAATGTCATAGGAAGCATATAATTAAACTATATAGGTCTCAGATTTGGTCACTGAAAATAATATTTTAGAAAAAATATAGTTAATTTTATTTTGATAGGAAGAAGGTTCTTTTTCGATCTTTCCTTCATTTTGACCTATTTTTATAGAAGAAATGTTCAAAGAATAACCCTGTAGGAAATGGCCTTATCTAGTTTGATTTTGTTTAGTTTCAGGAAGACCCTTGAAATGTGAAGCATTTACAGTAATCTCCCCTTATCCACTGTTTTGCTTTCCATTGTTTTAGTTAACTGCAGTCTGAAAATATTAAATTTCTCAACCAATTGACATTTTCTGCTCCCGACATCCAACCATTGACATAGTCATGGATGTGACTATGTGATCTAGGATGTGATCTACTCAGTGATCTAGGATGCAGTTGACCTTCTTTCTGATATATCATCAGAAGGTCAATAATAGCCTAATGTTACATCACAGTGGCTAGATCATTCACTTCACTTCATCTCAACAAATAGACATTTCATTATCTCACATCATTACAAGAAGGGTGAGTATAGTATAATAAGATATTTTGAGAGAAAGAGACCACATTCACATAACTTTTATTGCACTATATTGTTATAATTCTATTTTATTATCGTTAATTTCTTTCTTTGCTTATTTATAAACAAAAATGTATAATAGGTATATATGTATGTATAGGAAAAAGCAGAGTATATGTAGGGTTTGGTGTTATCTGCAGTTTTAGGCATCCACTGGGGATCTTGGAACATATGCCTTCAGACAAGGAGAGACTACTATATTTAAACTTAATACTCCTTCATTGTGTAAGTGTCCTAGAGATGTTTTATCCACTCATCTCCTGATGGACGCTTGGGCAGCTTCCATATCTTGGCACGTGTAAATAATGCTGCAGTGAACATAGGGGTGCTTATATTCTTTCAAATTAGTGTTTTAGGTTCCTTCAGATATGGGGTCTGTCCAGAAAGTATCCATCCATGTAATATGAAAAATTTATTGAAGATAAAAGATACAAGAAACATTGTACATAGGACAATGATACCTCATTCCCCTTAAAAATAGGCACCTTGGGATCTCACACAGTTCTCCTAGTCACCATCAGCTACCCCCTCATTTTTTCCTGAATTTCATTGACAGTCTGAAATCTCCTCCCTTTCAAAGGTGATTTTAGTTTTCGGAAAAACATGCAATCGTAGGACACCAAATATGGGCTGTGAGGTAATTTGACATTTCACCAAACATCTCTGCAAGAGATAAGATGCATGAGTGGGCACATTGTTGAGATGAAGATGCCAATCACCAGGTGCCCATAGCTGTGGCCTTCTTAATCATCCAAGTAGTTTTCATGGAGCAATGTTCAAGCTTAACACAAAATTTGATGTAGATTCATTGCTTTACTGGCTCAGTCATTTTGAATGCCGTTAACACACAGTGCACATGCTTACTCAATGGCATTTACTACCCCTACTGACTAATACAGAGTGAAGTTGTTACTGTTCATGCATGCACATTCCAGTCCACACTCCTTGGTTGCCAGGTTACATCCATATCATGGAAATCGTTATTGTTATATTAACGATGACTGGACTTTCTCTGGAAAGACCTTGTATTCCCAGAATTGGGATCACTGGGTCAAAACACAGATCCATTTTTAACTTTTTGAAGTACCTCCATTCTGCTTTCCAAGTGGCTGCACCAGTCTGCATTCCCACCAACAGTATAAAAGTGTTCCCCTTTCTCCACATCATTGCCAGCATTTGTTTGTTGATTTATTAATGATGGCCATTCTGAGTGGTATGAGATGATATCTCATTGTGGTTTTAATTTGCATCTCTCTGATGATTAGTGACTTTGAGCATTTTTTCATGTCTTTGGACCATCTGTATGTCCTCTGTGGAGAAGTGTGTGTTCAGATTCTTTGCCCATTTTTTAAATTGGGTTGTTTGTTTTTTTGGTGTTGATTTTTGTAAGTTCTTTATAAAGTTTGGGTGTTAGCCCCTTATCAGATGTATTGGTGAATATGTTCTCCCATTCTGTGGGTTGTCTTTTTATTTTGTTGATGTTTTCCATTGATGTGCAAAACCTTTTTAGTTTCATGAAATCCAAGTTGTTGTTGTTTTTTTCTTTCTTTTGTTTCCCTTACCTGGGGAGTCACACCATTGAGTATTACTCAGTCATAAAAAAGAAGATGAATGCACCTGGGGAACATTATGCTAAGTGAAATAAGCCAGTCAGAGATTTCACTCATATGTGGAATCTAATGAAACTGAACTAACAAGCAAAATAGAGACAGACTCATAGATAGCAGGATGACAAAAAGGGGAGGGGAGTTAGGGGGTAGGAGATTGAGTGATAAGGAAAAAGGACTCATGGACAAGGACATCAGTGTTATGATGGGGGTAGGGGTATAAGGGGACTAAATGGTAGTGGAAAAAATACAAAAACGTTTTTTTGAAAAAACTTAATATTTTTCTGAATAGTTTTCCTAGGTGGCTATAAATGAGCCTTTTGTTCTAGCTTTAAGGTCATGTTAATTTTCATTGTGTTGATTCAATAGGAAGGGCTGAGCTCCATTTATGCTGTGATTTTTTTAAATAAGCTACACATTTTCTTCAGATTGTGGGTTTGTTGAAAGTTCCCACTCTGATAAAATTCATCTCCCTAAGTTGTATATATCTCTATCACGTGTTCCTGTTCCCTTCACATTTTTTCTGTTAGTTCTATGGCCAATTAAGTTCTTGATTTTTTAAATTATTTTTTGCTTAAGTGAATATACTAAATGTATAGTAATTTCATTGATAGTGAATAAATTCATTCTTAGTTCTTACCTCTCTAAATTCTATTTGCTGGCTTATCTGTTACAGCTTATTTAGGCATTCCAGTTTTCTCCACAAGTGTAGTGAATAATTCTTTTTGTTATAGCACAAGCTTATTAGACCATATCACAACCTTCATGCCTTCATTTGTGTGTACATGTGATGGAAAAAACCACAGACTAATGTTTTAAAATAACAAATGAGATTAAACTGACAAAGATCACCTTTCTTAGATGAAAAAGAGTTCATCTTCAGGGGCTTGCATTTGGTTTTCTAATTTGACTGATATGTTTGAATTTGCAGATTGACAACCCTTATATTAAAAACATGGTTTTCTAAACTTATCTGTATCCTAGTAGGTTTTCACACCTATATTCTCGTTTTTTCCTCTACTCTGACACACAGATAGGGAAAGGGAAGTATCTTTTTCTTTAGATGGTTATATCGTAATTTGAAATTGACAGTATGCTAAAAAACAAAGATAAGTTGAAAATCAGTTTTTCCTGATTTTCATGTGGCATTGTAAACATTATGTTACGCAGGCTTTGTTTTAAAATCAAGTCCTGACTTAGGTTGAAAAAAAACAAAACATTCAGAGGTAAAAGTGATTAAGGTATTTCAGATTATATTCTTTTTCTTAGTTTTGCTTACATGTCTACTTCTTCATCTGTATTGTACTTCATGACACTTAAAATTTTGTAGATATGGTATTTGTCTTTCACTGCCTGGCTTATTTCACTTAACATAATACTCTCCAGTTCTATCCATGCTGTCATGAAAGGTAGGAGTCCCTTCTTTATTTCTGCTGCATAGTATTCCATTGTATAAATGTACCACAGCTTTTTGATCTGCTGATTTACTGATGGGCACTTAGGTTGCTTCCAACACTTGGCTATTGTAAATAATGCTACTATGAAAATATGGGTACATAAGTTCTTTTAAATTGGTGATTTTTGGTTCTAGGGTATATTCTCAACATTGGAATCTTTGAGTCAAAAGGCGGTTCCATTCTTAGTTTTTTGTGGAAATTCCATACTGTTTTCCACAGTTTCTTCACCAGTCTGCATTCCCACCAACAGTGCACTAGGGTTCCCATTTCTCTCCATCCTCACCACACTTGTTGTTTATTGATTTGTTAATGATGGCCATTCTGACCAGTGTGAAATGGTATCTCAGTGTGGTTGTAATTTGCATATCTCTGATGGTTAGTGATGCTGAGCATCCTTTCATATGTCTCTGGGCCCTCTGTATGTCCTCCTTGGAAAAGTGTCTGTTCAGGTCCTTTGCCCATATTTTAACTGGATTGTTTATCTTTCTGGTGTGAAGTCATGTTCACATATAGTTCTTTATATGTTTTGGAGATCAAAACCTTGTCATTGGCAAGGTATCATGGGCAAACATGGTTTCTCATATGTTTGGTTCCCTTTTTATTTTGCTGATGTTTTCTTTAGCCATGCCATCTTACCTATAAGTAGACCTAATAAACAATACAAACAAGCAAAAAAGAACCAGAGACTTGGATATAAAGAACAAACTGACAGTGACCAGAGGGGAGGGAGGATGGGGATGATAATGGATAGAAGGGGAAGGGTAAAGTCAAGGAATATGTACAAAGGACCCATGGACAAGGATAATGGGATGGGGATTATCTTTGGGAGCAGGGGTTGGATGGTGTAGGGGAGAGCAAGTGCCGGGGAATGGGGACAACTGTAAATTGAACAACAATAAAAAAAACAAAAGAAAATCTGTAAATATTTTATTTGGGTTTAAACATTAATAGAATCATAAATTAAAGTAGAAGACAAGAGTATAAACATAGGTTCCTATTACATCACAATTAATAGAGATGTGTGCTGAATGGAACCATAACTTAGCTAACTTTGAGTAGAATACTCTAGGGCATAAAGTTTCATCTCCTTTATCAGCCTAAACATGATTTTTTTTAATATTAACATTGGACTTCTCTATGATAAATGTTTATTTAAAATTAAATGGTGAGCCCTGGCTGGTGTGGCTCAGTGGATTGAGTGCGGGCTGGGAACCAGAGGGCCCCGTATTGATTCCCAGTCAGGGCACATGCCTGGGTTGCGGGCCGGGTCCCCTATGAGGGCCATGTGAGAGGCAACCATACATTGCTGTTTCTCTCCCTCTCTGTCTCCCTCCCTTCTCCTCTCTCTAAAAGTAAATAAATAAAATCTTTAAAATTAAATGGTGAGAAAAGAGTCATAAGTGCTTTTTTCTTCTTCTTTATCTGTATTTTCTCAGTAATATACAGTAAATGTTTATTACTTTGCCAAGAAAATGTTTTAAAAGTATTGTACTTAGTTTATGGCTCTATATTTTAACATTTTTCATATTTAAACAATTTAACAGCATATTTTACAGTTAACTATTTTTATGTCATTATTCTTTTTTTACTGTTTTGTTTTATTTATTTTTTTATTGTTGTTCAATTACATTTGTCCCAATTTTCCCCCATTTCTCTCCCCTGCCCTGCCCATGCCCCGTCCCATCATTATTCTTTTTAAAGGAAAAGAGGACTTGGTGAATTGGTGAAAACTAAAACAGCTTTAGTATTTTAATTAACATTTCAGATCAGTTTTAGAGTCCTTCTTTACCAGCCTTTCTTAACTTAGAACTTCAGTAGGATTTTTTTTTAGTAAAAAATTCCAGAGGTTGCAAGTAATAATTAATAATTTTGGCATTGAACACACTGAAGAAGCCATATTTAACTTGTATGCATTCTTGCATATAAAGTGTAACACATATTGTCCTCATCCTTTCCCCTCTGAATGACAGACATCTTTCTACTTTTCATGTTATCAACACTAAAAAGAGTGATTTCAGTTGCTGGATCCAACTATTTCATTTATATTTGGAGGAAAATGTGTAATGTATGTATGAAAACTGTTGTTTTTTTACAGTCTTCTGAATGTGTTCAAAATCTTTAGATAAATTGACACAGAAGTTGCTATAAAATACAAATTCCTTTCAGGTAAAAAATGGATGAATTTTAAACATTTATGATTTAATTCAGTGTTTTCTGACTGAATTAAAAAATATTCAAGATTTGTAAAGTATTACAGTATATAATACTTTTAAATTGTATAACTTGTGCTAAACCCTTAATCCAATTATTTTAACTAGTTTATGCTTTCCCAATATTGATTGAAAATATTGGTTCATATTACCTGTTCCTGCCCTAATCCCAGTCCAATCTTACAATTTTCCTGAGGAAGAAAATTTTGTCAACCTCTGTGTGTGTTTGAGAGTTGCTTACATAGCTAAGCTGGAAGAGAGGGTGTTGTGAAAGGGAGATAGAATTTTAGGGTTTTTATTGCTGAGAGGATGAAGATTTTTCTGATTCTGTCTAGAAAACGATAGAGGTGAATGCAGCTGCGAAAATGTGAATGGCATCCCACTAGCTATGTTGCACCCATTCTCTTTTAGTATTCTGCACTTTCATAGTCATTCCTTTGTCAGATAGTCAAAGTGTAGCGTGGGAGGAACATTTGGCTTCTCCACATTGTTGTAGTAGTTTATCACAGCAAATTATTGAAAAGAGCAGGATTTGGAAGTTAGGTTAGACTTTAGAACTAAGGGCAGAGAGAGAATGCTCAGATAATTTATCCTGGACACCATAGGTTTAGGAATTAGAATGATGGTGTTTTGCAATAGGTAGGACAGATTCCTTTTTATGGTGGTATAAAGCCCCCGCCATAGCTAGTTCTAAAGTTACTACGGTAGTATAAGGTAATGGTTTAGTTTACAGGATGGGCATTGACACAGGCTTGGTTTAAGTTATGACTCTTGCATTTACTAATTATACTATGTGTCTTAATGACTAACACTAGTAATTGTTCAATAAATGATAACCGTGATTTTTCCACAAGATCTGTATTTTCTTCCAGTATAGTTTAGTGAAATCTCGTTGCCTTACTTTAGGTATAGTAATTTGTTTTCCCTCTTGATTGATTAGCTTTCTTCATCTTTAATTTTTACCATAAAGCGGAAAGATGACTTAAAAACACTTTTTTTCTCATTTATTTCTGGAGGCATTGGTTAGACATTATGTCAGTTAAGTATATATACCAATAATTGATATATTAAAAGACAGATGAAATTCCTTAAGTAGTGTTGTCTGACTAGAGATAAAATGGTCCAAAAGAGAGAGAGGAAAATTAGGGAGTTGGAGTTGTTGTAGAGAAAAATGAAACTAATGTGTAAACATGAAAGCAGGTTTATCATCAGACATAGGGAAAAACTGCTGATACTAATCTGCCTCCTTTACTTTTCTAAAAAAACTTCTTAAGGTTTTTAAATATTAAATTATTTATTGTGTTGAAATTAAAAATTTAGATAATTGCAGTATAGATATATGTCTGTATGCATATATGTTACATATATGTAAATTTATTGTTCCTAAACTAATTTTGGGATTCAATTACAACCAAAGGAAATTTAAATACTTTGACTATTTCAGGAAATACAATGTGCCATTTAGTAAATTTAGGGGAACAAGTGAATAACTTAGCTATTCCAACAATGTTTTGCCTCCGCATTCCTTGGCACAAACAAGAACCTCAGTGAAGCGTTTTTCATGGGAGTTGCCTGTGGATATCTTACTGAAGAGGCTCAAGTCCCAGTTCAGGTTGCCCTTCTTTCTGTTTTTTAAGAATCAACTTTGTTGAAGTAAGTTTACATATAGTAAACTGAATCCATTTTAAGTATACAGTTTAATGAGTTTTGACAAATGTGTATACCCAGAACAAGATATTAAATAGTTTTATCATCTTCAGTATTTCACCTGTGTCCCTTGCCCTTCCTATGTACCCTAGAAGCCATTGATCTGCTATCTTTGCTATGAGCATTTGTGTACAAGTCATTTCTTACACATAATTTTCATTTCTCTTGGATAACTGCAAAGGAGTAGACTGTATAATGTATTTAATTTAAAAAGAAACAGCTAAAATATTTCTCAAAGTGATTGTATTGTGTTGGCTAAAAAGTTTATTAGTTTTTTTTCTGTGAGATGGCTCCAGTAGCAAGCGCTAAGTTGTCTAACTTCGTTCAAAACAATTTTGTTAGATTGTATAGGACAGCTGTCATATCAGCATGCATTTAAAAGAACGTTTCAAACTTGCTGAATTTTTGTGTAGCTATTTTAATATTGAAGGTGAAAGAAAATATGCAAAATTTTCAGCATATTATGCTTTATTATTTCAAGAAAGGTAAAAATGCCACTGAAATACAAACAGATAAAGGTTTGTGCAATGTGTGGAGAAGGTGCTGTGATTGATTGAACCTGTCAAAAGAACTTTGTTAAGTTTCATGCTGGAGGTTTCTCTCTGGATGATGCTCCAGGATCGGGTATACCACTTGAAGTTATTAGCAATCAAATTGAGACATTAATTGAGAAAGATCAATGTTATATCATGTGGGAAATAGATAGCATACTCAAAATATCCAAATCAATAAAGTTATTGCTGAAAATGAAAAATCTTTGATTTTATGGAAGAACCATACGGACCTTTTGGCCAACCAAATACTATTTTATATTCCTACCAGCAGTATATAGGGCTTTTTCAATTACAGCTATCCTAGTAGATATTAAGTGATACCTTGTTTTATTTGTACTTTACTTCTACTGAGCATATGCTCAGTAGTTATTGGCCATTCAAATATCTTACTTTGTGTAGTATCCCCTCTAATCTTTGCCTATTTTTAAATCAATTTGATTGCTTATATTTTAATATTCTTTTATATTCTGAAAGCAAAATATTTGTTACACACAAAGATTTTCCCATTCTTTGGGCTTTATTTTCTTTTCCTTAATAGTATATTTCAATTAGCAGTGTTTTAAAATTTTGATAAAGTCCAGCTTATCATTTTTATTAATATTGCTTTTTGTGTCATGTATAAGAAAACTTTACACTAAATTTTTCAACTTTTAAAAAAATGTATTTTATTGATTATGCTACTACACTTATATGCCATTATCCCCTCCTTTATTCCCATCCACCTTGAACCCCCCCTCCCACCCGCATTCCCCCACCTTAGTTCATGTCCATGGGTTGTATATATAAGTTCTTTGGCTTCTACGTCTCCTATACTGTTCTTAACCTCCCCCTGTCTATTTTGTATCTACTATTTATGCTTCTTATTCCCTGTACCTTTTGCCCCATTCTCCCTCCTCCTCCTCCCTGCTGCTAACCCTCCATGTGATCTCCATTTCTGTGATTCTATTGCTGTTATAGTTGTTGGCTTAGTTTTTTTTTTTTAAGTTCGGTTGTTGATATTTGTGAGTTTGTTGTCATTTTACTGTTTACAGTTTTCCATCTTCTTCTTTGTCTTAGATAAGTCTTTGACATTTCATATAAGAGCTTGCTGATGATGAACTCCTTTAACTTGACCTTATCTGGGAAGCACTATATCTGCCCTTCCATTCCAATTGATAGCTTTGCTGGATAGAGTAATCTTGGATGTAGGTCCTTGCCTTTCATGACTTCAAATACTTCTTTCCTGCCCCTTCTTGCCTGCAAGGTTTCTATTGAGAAATCAGCCGATAGTCTTATGGGGACTCCTTTCTAGGTAAGTATCTCCTTTTCTCTTGCTTTTAAGCTTCTCTTTTTATCTTTAATCTTGGGTAACTTAATCATGATGTGCCTTGGTGTGTTCCTCCTTGGGTCCAGTTTCTTTGGGACTCTGGGCTTCCTGGAAGTCTCTTTCCTTCCCAGATTGGGGAAGTTTTCCTTCATTATTTTTTCAGGTAAGTTTTTTTTTAAGATGTTATTTATTTATTTTTAGAGAGAGGAGAAGGAAGGGAGAAAGAGCAATGTATGGTTGCCTCTCACATGGCCCTCACTGGGGACCTGGCCTGCAACCTAGGCATGTGCCCCAACTGGGAATCGAACCGGGACCACCTGGTTCCCAGCCCGCGCTCAATCCACTAGCTACACCAGCCGGGCTTTTCAGGTAAGTTTTTAATTTCTTGCTCTTCCTATTCTCCTTCTGGCACCCCTATGACTCGGATGTTGGAGTGCTTAAGGTTGTCACAAAGGTTCTGGAGTCTTTCCTCATATTTTTGAATCTTGTTTCTTCATTCTGTTCTGGTTGAAAGTTTATTTCTTCCCTCTACTCCAAATACTTAATTTGAGTCCCAGTTTCCTTCCCGTCCCTGTTGGTTCCCTGTGTATTTTCCTTTAATTCATTTATCTTAGCCTTCACTCTTTCCTCTATTTTGTGACATACTCAACCATTTCTGCGAGCATCCTGATTAACAGTGTTTTGAACTCTGCATCTGATAGGTTGGTTATCTCTTCATCACTTAGTTATATTTTTTCTGGAGCTTTGATCTGTTCTTTCATTTGAGCCATTTCTTTGGTGGGCGCGTCTGTTAAATAGTAAGGGGCAGAGTCTTAGGTATTCACCAGGGTGGGGCTACCTACATCTCTGCGTTGTGACCCTGTATGTGGAGGTAGGGGTCTAAAAGGGAACAATGTTGCTTGTTCAGCTCTCGGCTGGCTTTCAGTAACTTCCTCCACTTCCCACAAACAAATTGGGCTCTTCTGGTGCTGATTCCTGGGTGGGTGGATTTGTGCACATTCTAGGACCCCATGGGTCTCTACAAGGAACTTTCCTGTGAGGCTGGGAGTTTCTTCTGCTGCCACAGCCCCCACGGATTTTTTCGGTTAGAGGTTTTGAGGCTTTATTTTCCCACACTGGAGTACTGGGTTGCATGGTCTGTCTCGCTCCTCAATTGTTCCTCCAGGTTTATCCACATGCAAATGTAGACCACCTGCTACACCACTTGCCACCTCATCCTGTCCTCCAGCTGCTGCCTTGCTGTGAGTCCTCTCCACCCTGGCTACCCGTCTTTACCCCTCCTACTGGTCTGGATGAATATTTTTTCTTTAATTCCTTAGTTGTTGGACTTCCATACTTTTCAATTTTGGGGCAGTTCTGGTTGGTTTTTGTTTTTAAATTTGTTGTCCTTATTTTGGTTGTGCAAGGAGGCACAGTGTATCTACATACACCTCCATCTTGCCCAGAGGTCTATATTTTTCAATTTTGAATATCTTCTTTATGTTTGATGCTTTTAGCTTTTGAAACAGTTATTTTTGTGTGCAGTATAGGGTAAGGATTTTACTTAAATCCTTTAAAAATGTATTAGGTGAAATTCACATTATATAAAGTTAACCGTTTTACATGAACAATTCATTGGTATTTAGTACATTTACCATGTTGTGCAACTACGACCTCCATCTAGTTCTGAGTGTTTTTATTACTCCAAAATAAAACCTCATATCCAATGGCCAGATTTTCCCATTTCCGCCCTCCCTGCAGCCCCTGAAAACCACTGATCTGCCTTCTGCCTCTGTGGATTTATGTATTCTGGATATGTCAAATAAATGTATTCCTACATTTTGTGATCTTTTGAGTCTGACTTCTTTCACTTAGTATAGTGTTTTCAAGGTTTATATAACATTGTACAATATTATGTTCCAGTACTTCATTCCTTTTTTATGGTGGAATCATATTGAATTGTATGAATATACTATATTTTATCCATTCATCCATTGATGGATATTTGGGCTGTTTACCTATTGTGAATAATGCTGCTGTGAACATGTGTGTATATATATTTGTGTTGATTTTTTTCTAAGAACCAATTTTTGTTTTGATTGATTTTATCTAGTCTTTATATCATTTATCTCCATTCTAATCTTTATAATTTCCTTCCTTCCGATAGATTTGTATTCAGTTTGATCTTTTTCAAGTTTTTCTATACTGCAAAATTAGGTTATTTATTTGAAATCTTCCTCTCTTTTTAATGTAAGCGTTTGCTTCTATAAATTTTCTTGTGACCTTTCCCTTTACTTCTTCCTATAAATTTTGGTATGTTGTGTTTTCATTTTAATCCTTCTGTAAGTATTTTCTAATTTTCTTTGTGATTTCTTCTATGACCTACTGGTTAAGAGTGTATTATTTAATTTCTACATATGTGATTTTCCCAACTTTTCTCTTTTTATTGATTTCTAGCTTCATTCCTTTGTGATTAGGGAAGACACTTTGTATGATTTCAGTCTTTTTATATTTATGAGACTGTTTTGTGACCTAAAATATGTTCTCTCTTGGAGAATGTTCCATTTGTACTTGACAAGTATGTGTATTCTGCTCCTGAATGGAGTGTTCTATTTATGTCTTTAAGGTTTAGTTTTATGGTATTATTCAAGACCTCTATCTCTTTATTAATCTTTGGCATAGATGTTCAATCCATATTGAAATTTGGTCACTATAAAGTCTCCGACTATTATTGTGTACCTATTTAATTATCTCTTCAATTCTGTCAATATTTGTTTCATATATTTCAGAATTCATCATTTGGTGTATATGTTTATAATTGTTAAAAATTATTGATGGAGTTATCTTTCAAAGATATATAATGCCCTTCTTTGTCCCTTGTAATAGCTTTTGCCTTTAAGTCTAGTTTGTCATATATTAAAGCCAGCTACCTCAGTTCTCTTTTAGTCATTATTTGCATGAAATATCTTTTTCCTCTCTGGACCTTTCAACTTATTTTGTAACTTTGGATTAAAGTGAATCTTTTGTAGAGAACATATAATTGGATCCATGATTTCTTATCCTTTCTGCTAATCTCTACCCTTTTAAAAAGATTTATTTATTTATGCTTTTATTTTTAGAGAGAGGGGAAGGGAGGGAGAAAGAGATAGAGAGAAATATTAATGTGTGGTTGCCTCTTGTATGCCCCCTACCAGGGACCTGGCCTGCAACCCAGGCATGTGCCTGACTGGGAATCGAACCAGTGACCCTTTGGTTCTCAGGCCGGCACTCAGTCCACTGAGCCACACCAGCCAGGGCTAATCTCTGCCTTTTGATTGGAGAGTTTAGTATATTTTCATTTAAAATAATGATTTATAAAAAGGAGTTCTGCCATTTAGCTTTTTGTTTTCTTTTTATAAACTCAGGGCTTGATGTGTATAAGAAACTCTGCTCATGTTCATTTAATGAGAGAATGAAATTAAAGTAGGCAGTAAAAATAACTTCATGAACTAAAAGTATCCATTTTGTGGCCTTCATACTGCACTTGAAGATTGAAGGAGCCATAGACAAAACTTTTTGTTTTTTGTATATCTTATAGACTTTTTGCCCCTCATCTTCTCCATTAATTTCTACTTCTGTGTTTAATTTATTTTTTGTATTGTGCTATTTTGATTCCCTCTTCATTTCCATTCATGTATTTCTTTACATATTTTCCTAGTGGGGAGTAAAATTAATGTTCCTAAAATTTAGGAATGTGTGTATAACATATCTGATTTAAATTGATACTCTGTTGTTGTTCTCACAAGTTACATCTTTATATATTGTGTGCTTTTTAACATATTTATAATTGTGTGTTTTATGAATTTATTGTTTAAATTATATAGGACATAAAATGTTACAAAATAAAAATACAGTATACTGGATTTTATATGTACCTCTATAGCTATCTTTACCAGAGATGTTTATTTCTTTATAAGGCTCTGAGTTAATGTCCAATGACCTTTCATTCCAGTCGGAATATAAACGTTCAGCATTTATTATGAAGCAGGCCTACTGCTAATGAACACTCTCAGATTGTGTTCATCTAAACATGTCTTTTTGAAAGATTTTTATTGTTATTTTATTACAGTTGTCCTAAGTTTTCCCCACTTTGCCCTCCTTTGCCCATCCCGCCCCCAGTTCCCACAGTCATTTCCACACTTTTGACCATGTTCGTGTGTCATTCACACATGCCCATTAAGTAGTCTCTTCCCTTTCTTTTCACCATTATACCCCTCCCTGCTCTCCTGTCAACCTATCCCATGTTTCCATGCCTGTGGTTCTATTTTTGTTCATTAGTTTATTTCATTCATTAGATTCCTCTTACAGATGAGATCATTTGGTATTTGTATTTCAATGACTGGCTTATTTCACTTAGCATAATATTTTCCAGTTCTATCTATGCTGTCACAAAAAGTAGGAGTTTTTCCTTTCTTTCTGTTGTATAGTATTCCATTGGGTAAATGTACTTCAGTTTTTTGATCCACTCATCTACTGATGGGCACTTAGGCTGTTTCTACCACTTGACTATTGTAAATTGTGCTGCTATGAACATTGGGATGCATAGATTCTTTTGAATTGGTGATTAGGGATTCTTAGAGTATATTCCCAGCAGAAAAGTTGCTGGATTAAAAGGCAGTTCCATTTTTAGTTTTCTTAGGAAATTCCATACTGTTTTTCACATTGGCTTTACCACTCTGCCTTCCCACCGACAGTGCACTAGGGTCCCCTTTTTTCCACAGTTTTGCCAGCACTTGTTGTTTATTGATTTGTTTATGATGGCCATTCTCACTGGTGCGAAGTGGTATCTCATTGTGGTTTTAATTTGCATTTCTCTGATGGCTAGTGATGCTGAGCATCCTTTCATATGTCTCTGGGCCCTCTGTATGCCCTCCTTGGAAAAGTGTCTGTTCAGGTCCTTTTTCCATTTTTTAATTGGAGTATTTGCCTTCCTGGTGTTGCATCTTATGAGTTCTTTATATATTTTGGAGGTTAAACCCTTGTCCAAGATATCATTAAATCAGATCCTTGCTGGACAACATAGTCATGGTTGTTGGTCCTTGCTTTCCAATACTTGGATTATTTTATGCCAATCCCTTCTGGCTTGTAATGTTTCTGTTGAGAAATCAGCTGATAGTTTATCAGAGCTGCCTGGTATGCTACTACCTGTTTTTCTTGTTGCCTTTAAGACTTTATCTTTAAATTTTGCCATTTTAATTATGATGTGTCTTGGAGTGGTCCTGTTTGAGTTCATCTTGATTGGGATCCTCTATGCTTCCTGAACTTGAATGACATTTTCCCTCATTAAGTTAGGGAAGTTTTCTGTCATTATTTTTTTTCAAACAGTTTTTCTGTTACTTGCTCCTTTTCTTCTCCTTGTGATATTCCTTTGATGCGAATATTATTATGTTTCGTGTTTTCCTGAAGCACCCTTAAATTATTCTCATTAGTTTTGAGGGTTTTTTTTTTCATTTTGTTGCTCTGACTGGGTATTTTTTTCTCCTTGTGTTCCAGCTTGCTGACTTGGTTCTCTGCTTCATTTAGCCTGCTTTTGATTCCTTCTAGTGTGTTTTTCATTTCAGATATTGTATTCTTCTTTTCTTCCTGATTCTTCTTCATAGTTTTTATGTCCTTTTTCATCCTGCTCTAGTTTCCACTGAGTTCCTGGAGCATCCTAACAACCAATTATTTTGACTTGTATAACTGACAGATTGCTTGCTCAATTTCATTTATCTCTTTTTCTGAGGATTTCTCCTTTCTTTTCAGTTGGTGTTTATTACTTTGTCTCCCCATTTGAGGAGACACTTTTTGTTTGTTTCTGCTTCTCAGTGTGCTCTGCTTTGCCTGCCTGTCTTTGTGGGGTGGACTTCTATGGTAGGAGATTTGTGGGACCCAGTTGTGCACTCTCTTTGATCTCTTGATCTGGATGCTCTTAAGATGCTCTTTATTCAGTTATGTGGGTTCTCTTGCACTTGGACTTTGATTATTGGTGGCTCATTCATTGGTGGGTTCTCCCTTCCAACTGGCTGACTTTGAGTCACAACCCTTGCCAGGCTTGTTTGCTATTGTACAGGTGCTGGTTAACAAAACAATAATACATAGACAACCAAAGACACACCCACAAAAATACCCCCTACCACATCAGCAATATCAACAAAAATGAGCAATGATAAATAAAGGTGGAAAGAGATTAAGAAGATTATAAGATAGGAAAAAAGAATATCAGATGACTGGAGAAGAGAATAATCATTTTGAATGTGAAGAAGGGGGAGAAATAATAGTAGTAGGGAATAGAAACAAAGTAAAGAGAGGGAGTAAATAAAATTTAAAATGTAAGTAAAAAGGGAAGTGTGATTACAAAATGAAGAAAGAACAAGGAAGAGTATAATATGAGGTTTGAAATTTTTAGAAAATAGTGAACTAATGGGAACAAAATTGAAGAAAAAACACAACAGGTTCAATAACAATGACAGATGAACAAAAATTAGGTGGAAAGAGAATATGAATATTATAAGGAAGAGAAGAGAGAATATGAGATGTCTACAGTAAAGAAAACCAATTTTGAGAGGATAGGGGAAGGAAGTATAATAGTAAGGAATAGAATCCAGGCTAAGAAAATGAAAAGAAAATTCCTAACTCAAATAAGCAAGGGCCAGACAGAGGAAGGCAAAATGGAATACGACAGGGGAAGAGTAACTGATGAGATTCGAAATGAAAAAAATTGTGAACAAATACAAATACACTTGAAGAAAAACAGCAATAACTGTAATATCCACACCAAAGAAGCCAAAATTAATAAAAGTGGAAAGAAAATAAGAATATTATAAGAAATGGAAAAAGACTGTGAGCTGATAAAAGGGAGGAAGAATGATTTTGAGAGGCTAGAGGGAGGAGAAATAAAGTAAGATATAGGCACAAGGCATAGCATGGGAGAAAATAAAATTTATAATGAAAATAAGAAAGGGCAGGAAGAAGACAAAATAGAGTAAGGCAAGCGGAAGGTACTGTGTGAGATTTGAAATTAAAATAAAACATTTAAAAATGTAAAAGAATGAGCCCTGGCTTGTGTAGCTCAGTGGATTGAGCGCGGGCTGGGAACCAAAGGGTCCCGGTTCGATTCCCAGTCGGGGCACATGCCTAGGTTGCAGGTCAGGTCCCCAGTGAGGGCCATGTGAGAGGCAACCACACATTGATGTTTCTCTCCCTCTCTTTCTCCCTCCCTTCCCCTCTCTCTGAAAATAAATAAATAAAATCTTTAAAAAATGTAAAAGAATGAAAAATAAAAGACAAAATATAGTGAATTTGTTGGAATACACTTGAAAACAAAGGTTAAAGAGCTATGCAAGAGAAGAAAGAACACAAATTCTGAAGAAGAACGTGGTCGAATTTGTCTCAGTGGAGTTTGGTGTGTGCCTTCTTTCTTCTCCTTCTGAATCCGCCTCTGGCTTTTTTTCAGCTCAAGGACCATAAGTGTATACTGCAACTTCTAGCACCACCACTTTTACCACCTTCACTTGCCTCTAGAGGGGGCTTGTATTGCCTTTGGGAGGATGTGACCCATGGGTCTCCCCTGGGAGGCGTTGTTCAGTCTTCTGGGAAAACTGTGGTTGTGTTCTCCCGTCCCTGCGCCACCCATCTTGGTCTGTCCCAGCTTATATCCAGTAATGTATTCTTTCTGTGAACTAGCTATCTGTTTTATGGGAGGGGCCAATCTGTGTAGGAGAGTCAGCTCTTTCCTACTTGGTGCTCTTGGCAGCTATGTGAAACCTGAGGCTGGGGGGCTGGCCCAATTACCCCTTGCCTTGCTGGCCTCAATGGAATAGGGTCCTAGGAACCAATGTATTTTGTCTCCCTGAGAGAAGTTCAAAATAGTCCTTTCAGAGATTCTCTTCCTGCCTTTCTCCTGTGGATATGCACTGTGCAGGGAGTTTTTGAGCCTGTTCTGCCAATCCTGAAGGAGGTAGAGGCTGGGTAGTCCTTCCCTTCAAAGAGGTTTCATTTCTTCCACGGAAAGGGGTTCTGCCTGGCTGCAAATAATCTTGGGTACTCAACTCTTGCCCATCTAATTCCCAGCACACTGTCCTTGTAATAGACATACTCCCAAACTCTGTTTTGCATAGCCCCTGGCTAGCCAAGCTGGGCTGGGGCCAGAAATCCCTTTGCTGTGCGATTTTCTGATCTCCCTACCCAGCTGTATTCAGTAGGAGGAAACCATGGTCTCAATCTTGTCCCTTTGTTGGCAAGGCAGCTACACACAGGATCCCTGCGAAGCATGTTTCAGCTCCCCTATTAAAAAGTCTTTCTGAGGCAAACCCACTGCAGCACCAAGTAACTGTCTGGCTTTCTGCCCATACCACCTTTCCACAAAGCAAGAAGTCTCTCAAGGGCATGACTGGTCTCTCAGCCTACCTCTGTCCAACCCAGGTGCAGATAGAGTCCTTTTCTCTCTCTGGCACTCCCAGTGGCTTTTGGTGCCGCATCTATGAATGATGAGCTCCTTGCTGTGTGACCTCACACAACCTCCCAAATCACTCCTGGCCTTAGTCTGTGGGATCCCCTCTTGGGACTAGGGCCCCCTGCCTTGAGAGGAGAGGGAGCCCTCAGGAGAGGGAGCTGTGACTTATGATCAATCTCTCTGCATCTATAGGCACCACACATAGGGTATTTCCCCTTCAACTTATAAAATCTCCTTACTGCCCATTGTGAAGTGTTTTCTGTACTCCTTGGCTCAAAATTTCATGTCAGCTAAGATTCTGTTGATTATTCAGGACTTTTGTCAGATCACCCGAGAATCTGAGTTGGGGGCTAGAACAAATGGACTCAGCTTCCACCTACTTGGCTGCCATCTTCAAAAAGCTGATACCCCCATCTAAACATGTCTTAATTTAACCTTCATTTTTGAAGGATGGTTTCTGCTAGGTAATTAGAATTCTTAATTTTTAGGTTTTTTTTTTCAGTACCTTGACTTTGTAAACCCATTGCCTTCTGACCTCCATGGTTTCTGATGAGACATCAGTTGTTAATTTATTTAAAATCCCTTCTTTGTGATGAGTTGCTTCTGTCTTGCAGTGCAGATTGTCTCTTTATCTTTGACTGTTGATAGCTTGATTTAAATTTGTAGTGAATCTCTTTGAAGTTATCCCACCTGGAGTTCATTGAACTTCTTGAATGTGTAGATTCATATATAATCCAACTTGGGATGTTTCATTCAACTATTTCTTCAAATATTCTGACTCTTCCTTTCTTCCTGTAGTACTTCTGAAATGTGTGTGCTGATTTGCATGATGGTGTCCCACAGGTCCCTTAGAATATACTCATTTTTTTAATTCTTTTTCTTTCTGCCACACAAACTTGATCATTTCAGTGCCCTTCCTTAAAGTTCACTGATTCTTCTTCCTGCTGATATATGATTGAACTCATCTAGTGAAGTTTTCATTTCAAATTTGCTTTTCAGCTTTAGAATTTGCATTTGTTCATTTTTATACTTCCCATGTCTTTGTTGATATTTTTCTCTTGTTCACACAGTGTTTTTCAGATTGCCTTTAGTTTTTGGTCAATGATTTTCTTTAGCCCTTTGAGCATACTTAAAACAGTTGTTTTAAAGTCTTTGTCTAATAAAGCCTATGTTTAAAATTACTCAGTGATGATTATATTTTTTTTTCTTAAATGGGCTATGCTTTCCTATTTGTTTATATGCTTTGTAATTTTTGGTTGAAAATGGAATTTGAATATTTAATATGGTAACTCTGGAAATCAGATTCTTGACCTTTTCCAGAGTTTGCTATTGTCAATTGTTGAGGGTTGCATTTATCCATTTGTTTAGTAACTTTAACAACTTATTTTTGCAAACCATATCCCTTGTTATGTGTGGTATTGAAATACGTGTTCCTTTTGCTTGTGTTCAGGCAGTGTTTTAGTAGATATTTCTCAGAATGTCAGGTACCAATAAAAAAAGAGAGAAAAGGTGAACAAAAGAATAAAAGAGGAAGAGAAAGAAACATCTCTCTCCTTTTTTGTGCATTTGTCTCTGTGTTATGGCACTCCTTTAACAATTAGCTAGGTCATTTGCAGCTTTGCCATTTAGAGTGATGGCTGACATTTCACATTAAGCATGTTGTTTATCACCTTTTCATAAGCCAACCCTGACTTTCAGGAAATGAAATAGAATTGGCAGAATTATCAATCTGTAGATCCACAATCTAAAAAAGGAACTGCTGCTCTTTTGAGGGATGCCATTTCGATGGTGACACCACTACCAAGTCCAGATTGCCCAACATACTGGTATCCAATTTTTTGGGGGGTCAGGTACCAACAGGTTGCTGGGCTTAAGGGGGTCAAGTCTATGCTTAAAGTGGAGAGGGAGAAAAGGGCATAAAAAGAAATTTTAGTTCACCCACATCACAAGGTGTTTGTGCCAAGGTGGCTAATATGTCAACATCAAGGGATCCCTCCTCATAGGACCAAGACGAATTCTCTGAATACTAGAAGGGAACAGTGTTTTTTTCCCATGTCAATACAGCTTTGGAAACACTCTATTAGTAATATATGTCCTTCCACCACAAAAACAACAATGAAGTTTTCTGTGTGCTAAAAACATAGCTTAAATAAAGTAAAACAAAATTCTGCATTTTTATAAAACTTGATAAAAATAATATTTCAAACTTTACAGTCATCAGAAATACACAGTTATCAAAGCTGCATGCATTTCAGGTGGCATCTCCAGCACCTTCAGCTTTCTGTGCCTGGTCTATTTGGCATGTCCTTTTTCTGCAGGGTTATTCCCATCCTTGCCAGCATTGGGTTTCTCCTTCTCCCTTTGGGTACCTTCTCTCCCTCCTTTGCAGGGGCCTTTTCGGGCTTGGGCTCTGGCTTTGGACGAGCAGGTTTAGCCAGTAACCTGGCAGGTCTTCTCTGTGGTTTGTTCTTCACCTCTAGCATCACCTTCAACCTTTCTCTTGGTTGTGATGACGAAGGTGGCAGGGCATGCGGGGCTGGATGTATGATGCAGCAGAGTGTGGGCTTTGTCGGTCCTGGGGTTGTTCTTACCTCTTCTTCACACTGCTCATTCAATTCTTTTTTTAAATGTGAATATCTAATTTTTCTTTCAGTGTTTTTTGGAAAAACAATCCTTTCCCTATTCAGTTGTCTTTTCACTTACGTAGTAGGGCAGCCAACCATATAAGTGTGAATCTATTTCTAGAACCTCTACTATGTTTTGTTGATTTACTTCTCTATCCGTATGCCAACACCAAACTGTCTGGTTCACTGTGGCTTTATAGTAAGGTTTGAAATCAGGCAGTGCAAGTTTGTTTTAACTATTTTAACTTTAGTGCTTCCATATAAATTTTGGAAACAGTTTGTAAATGTTTGCAAATACTTCTGGGATCTTGATTGAATTGCATTTAGTCTATAGATTAATATTAGTTATAGTGAATCTTATTTTACATGTCTATGATATATTTATTTTTATGTCTTTAATTTATCTTAGCAGTGTCTTATACATTTTAGTGTACCAGTTTTATTATTTCTAATAGAAGATTTTTGGTAGGTTCTTCAGAATTTCTATATGCACACAGTTATAGTGTCTTTTCAAAGAGACAGTTTTACGTTTTCCTTTCCATTTTATATGCCTATTAGTTGTTTTTCTTTCTGTCCTGGCTAGGACCTCCAACACAGTATTCAGTAGAAGTGGTGACAGCAAAATGGTTAGATCAAATCTTCCCTGCCTTGTTTCTGTTATTAGGGGGGAAGCATTCAGTCTCTTACCATTAAATGTGACGTTAGTTCAGTGGTTCTCATTGTGGAGGAAATTTGTATGCAATGAACAGATGACAATGTCTGGAGGCATTCTTTTTCTTTTACAACAAAATCAGTTACTTTAAAAGAAACATTAAAAAGTGTGCAAGATTAAATACTATGATTAAACACACATAAATGGAATACACATACTTTGCATTGAAACCCGCATACAAAGTTAATTGATCACCTGACAGTAAAAGAACTGGCATATTTATTTAAGAAAATCAGATACAGACTGCAAGTAGTAGTAACAACACTGAGCTCTTAACCTATTTTAGTTACCAAATATTAAAAAATGTTGTGTGTCTTTCATTCTCAAAATGTTAGTGTTTAGCTCTTCTTTTCTTTTATTGTTATTCAAGTACAGTTGTCTCCATTTTCCCCCACCACTTCCTCCCTCCCCACCCATCCCTGCCTCCCACCTTTGAACCTATCCCCTTTGGCTTTGTCCATGTGTCCTTTATATATGTTCCTTGATGGCCCTTCCCCTATTTTCCCCCATTATCCCTCTCCCTCCTTCCCTTTGGTTACTGTCAGTTTTTTTCTTTATTTCAGAGTCTCTGGTTCTATTTTGCTTGCTTGTTTGTTTTGTTGATTACGTTCCACGTATAGGTGAGATCATATGGTATTTGTCTTTTACTACCTGGCTTATTTCACTTAGCATAATGCTCTCCTGTTCCATCCACGCTATTGGGAAGGGTAGGAGCTCCTTCTTTCTTTCAGCTGCATAGTATTCCATTGTGTAAATGTACCACAGTTTTTTGACCTACTCATTTACTGGTGAGCATTTAGGTTACTTCCATAACTTGGCTTTTATAAATTGTGCTGCTGTGAACATTGGGGTGCACAGGTTCTTTTAAATTGGTGTTTCAGTGTTCTTAGGGTAATCCCAGCAGTGGAATTGCCAGGTCAAAAGGCAGTTCCATTTTTACTTTTCTGAGGAAATCCCATACTGTTTTTTTATCCACTCATTTACTGATGGGCACTTAGGTTGCTTCTGATAAATGTTGGAAAGAAAAAAGGATAGTGAGACAGGAAAGTGTAAACAGGACCAAAGCATCTTGCCCCACTTTGTTTAGATGTCAGATGTTTCCCTTTATATCTTCTAAATTAAGTGATGCTTTTTCTTCTGTGACTAATTTTTTTTAAGATTTTATTTATTTATTTTAGAGAGAGGGGAAGGGAAGGAGACAGAAAGAGAGAGAAACAGCAATGTATGGTTGCCTCTCACATGGCCCCCACTGGGGAGCTGGCCCGCAACCCAGGCATGTGCCCTGACGGGGAATTGAACCGGGACTCTCTGGTTCCCAGCCCGCTCTCAATCCACTGAGTTACACCAGCCAGGGCTTCTGTGACTAATTTTTAAAGTCTGTGCATTACTCTGTTCTCTGCATACAACAGTGAACTCAGTTCTCACTGGGAATTTCACCAAGAGACCCCTAGGTGATGCACAAAGTGCCCTACTCACTGGGTAGGTCTGGTGTTTGCCTCAGTTCTAACAGCTCCAACAGCAAAACAAAAAGCTAGCATGTGCAAGTACATGGTCAAACCATAGGGTTACAACAGACACAGAGAGGAACACGACATAGGACTCATGACGTAAATGCCCGCCTGTGTTCTCTAACACAGCTGTGTTGCTTTTCTTCATTTTCTTATGAGAGAAAATCCCTTTTCTTTTCTAAGGCAAGCTTCTGGCATTGTTATTATATCTAAATCTGGTTATAATGTATAAGAACTAACATTTATACATCTCTCCATTTCCTCATTATAGACTCAATGAAAATGATAGAATCTGTTGCCAGAAACACATTTTCATTTGTTCATATTTTTCTCAACCTAGTTCCTAAGTTTGTATGGTGCCCTGAAAGCATGTTTGAGGAAGCAGCTAGTGTCACAGTTGAACTACAGGTAATAAGCCAGCAGTCAGGCTTGGGCTGCTCAGAGCAATTTGAGTGTCTATGGTACCTCAATGATTATTCTTCCTTTAATTCTGAAAATACAAAGCATTGTTTAGGAAAGCAGATGACCACATATGGTTACAAGACCAGGGTCCTGGGGTAGTCCCTCCAGTCTGTCACCCAGGAGGCCCAAGAGTGCTGGCACCAGCCTCAGGATTTGAGGGACACACTCAGCACTTTGAGGGCTCTCGACCATGGCTGTTGATTGCACTCCAGGTGAAGAATCACAGCTTGTCCTTGGTCATTTCTAGAAACTGTGGGTAGACATGCTGGATGCACTCCCCTTTTCAGCTGAACAGGAGTTTGTAGTAGCTGCCCTCTGCACAAATTGCAGTGAAAGCATTTACCTCTGTTCCAAGGGCACAAATGCATAGAGAGCCCAAGGGAACCTGAAACTTGGGAAAATTTTGCTTGGAACTGAAGTATTTCAGAAGGAAACTAGCTCATGCCAAACTAGACTGTTTATTCCTTTTTGGGTCTTCAGCAAAAATGTGCATTGTGCTCTGGTCACTGGACACACAGATGAGGGACACGTCCAGTTGAAGTGAATGCAATAAATATTAGCTGCTTGAGATCCTCTTTGTAGTTCCTTGATTAAATGCCCTGATGAAATATCCAAATTAGGTCACATTCTGAGGTTTTATGTGAACATGAATTTTGAGAGAACTCTATTCAAACCTATTTATTATATTTATGAAAATTTCTTATTTGTGCTTTCAAAGGACACCAAGAAAAAATTGTCATTTTAATATATTTTGGTCTATATGCTATATTTAAATAGTTTTATGAGCAAATATTCAGGTAAACTGACATTAAAATAGAATTTCTCAAAGTTTTCAAAACATGAAAAATGTAGAAGGACATGATATCACTTTTATTTTTTTTATTTGTTTTTGATTTAAATTTATGAGAATCAAACACACAATGATTCCATTAGAAAGTGTTTGGAAGAGGAAAGAAATATGTGACACAGTCCACAAACTTTTGCATTGTAATGCATGTGTCAGGCTAAGTGTATAATCTATTTCAGCCTCAAAAAGCTCACAGTTCTGTTGAGACAAATTACAATATAGCATGATGACTGCAATAGTAGAATTGTACATAAGGCACAGAGAGAATTACCTATATTGACTTCTAAAACTCTATGTGTGTTTGTGTAAGAGAGGCAAAGAGAGAGCATTAGCAGATTAGTTTTGACAGGAAAAATAAGTATCAAACAAAATTGTTTATTTCAATTACACTAATTCAAAAATGATGACTCTTCCAGTGTTGTAATATTGTTCCACTGTATGTCTAAAATTTTCACATACTTATTCCAAAATGTTGATTCTCTGACCAAATATTTTCTTTTGTATCTGGAGGATCCATTAAAAGTAAAGCTCTTACATACCCAATCACGAAATTTCATTGTGGAAAACATACTGTAATACCATGAAACAATACCAGCCTGATTACTGATTTTGCAACTGAAATAATTTGGTACCTTTGGTTCTTACTCTGCCTCAAGGCATTTTTTTTTAGACAAGAGAAATTAGCTGTAATAATTTCCTCTGGAAGGTGAGTGTGTTATTTTGGATTGTTTTTCTTTTTCTCCCCCTCCCCCTTACTTTTATTTTTGGTTATATTATACATTCAGGTGGTTCAAATTTGATAGTTATAAAAGAATATACAGTTAAAAGCTTCCCACTCTATGTGCTTAGACACATAGTTCTCCTTCCCAGAAGTAATGTGTCAGCATCTCTTGTTTTCACTTCTAGATCTATTTCATGCATATTCAGCCATGGGCACTCACAACTCTCTCTTGTTTTATTCCTTATTTTTATAATTTTGTTTGTAATTTGCTTTATATCATTCCATATTTTAACATAAAGAGCTATGGCTACATAGTATTATTTGATTATATGCTATGCTATAATTTTCTTAACCAATCCCCTATTGATGAATATGTAGCTTGTTTCCTGCTTTTCCTATTGCATTTCTACAATGAATAACCTTTTAGTGGATCATTTCAGTTGTGTACTATCTATAGGATGAATTCTAGAAAATGAACTACTGGGCTGTATGTTAGGTACATTTGTCATTATGATGGATATGCCTTATTGTTCTCTATAGAGGTTGTACCAATTTGCACTTATACCGGCAATAGATAAAAGTGTTTTTTCGCCAACTCTCACTAACACATTGTGCTGTCAAACATTATATATTTGCTGGTTATGACAGGAGAAAAATATTTCATTGTGGTTTTAATTTACATCTATGTTCTGAGTAAGGTTGAACATATTATATATTGAAGACTCTGTAATCTTTATAAAAATTTCATCTTTAGGATGGTTGGGATTTTACTGGATTTAAGAGTACAATATCTTTTCTCCTGAACATACCAAATAAGCATGTTCTTTTATGCAAGAACAATGATAATTACAAAGAGCATGTTTAGATAAAATAAATGTTAAGACAACATTTTATGTGTTTAAAAGTTCACTAGCTTTTTATAATTTACTCATTGTATAGCTGAAATATCATAGTTGACAAACAACTAAACCAACATTCTTTAATAATTTTACATAATTTACTCATAAGAAGTTGAACTTAATATTTTATAACTTCTTAATATACATTGTATTTTATTTTATTTTTACATATAATTTATTTTATTAAAATAACATAATTGAGGTACCATTGGATAACTATGTTTCATTAGATACAATAAAAACAAAATTAAAACCCAAATCATCAAGAAAATATTTTTCTTGTATTTCTGGCTTTCTTGCACACATATGATATGATTATTGAGAGGCTAGGCTGGCCAGTGGCCCCACTCCATAGGGGCAGCTCCTGTAAGAAAAAATTCAGCATGATGGAAGACTGCTTCTTGAGAGGGTGGAGACTGGGAGGGGAAGGCCAGGCACCTCTTCTGAAAAACCATCCCAATGAATCAGAGGTCTCCAAGAAATGGAAGTGTCCCCAAACTCAAGTTCCATAGTACCAAAGCACACTCCTTTAGGTGGCCCTGATCTCAGTCCCGGGCTATTTGGTGCATTATGTGCAAAACTACCTGTTTGGTGCCACACCACTGTCTCCGATGAAAAGTACTTCCTGTGATGTAAGTATTCCTCATAGGACCTGATACTCAAAATTCATCCATGTGTCTCCTCATCCGGGCTGATTTGCCTACCTTCATTTCCCTTCTGAATGCTTTTTCTTATCCTAAAAATATTCAGTTAGCCAATAGCCTGGGGCCCAGATCATACATATATTGCCATCAGCAGCCACTGGTATAGCTGGAAGAGGCTCAGCTCATGAGTATGGAGGACACAGGTAGGGAGTAGGGCAAACCAACATTGTGAATAGCCTGTCTCTTCCAGGGTCAGAAAGGGTAGAAAAGAAGACAACATGAAGTAGCCCTGTGAGTAGTCTAGAAGGTCCTTAGCAGCAGCTTCTCTGAAAACGAGCTCTCTGCTCCCATAGAAATGGATCAGAAAGGTGATGTCTGCTGACTTCCATTTTTCCCCTGGTGGCATAAGTGGAAGTGCAAAGTCAGCTACAAGACAGGCAGTCTAGGGGACATGGTCAGTGTGCAGGCATTGATTACCTTGGTGTGGGCTGCCTGATGCAGAGTTGGCTCAGAAGTGCTACCTTGATTTTTGGTAGAGAGTGTTGGAGTAGCTCAATGGAAGGTAGGATCTTGGGAAAAAGAAACCTCTCTTCCTTTCTTCACATAGCCTGTGACAAGCCACTTCATCGCTTTGGGGCAGTTCTTGTATAGCTTACTAAGGTCTGGGAAGGCATATTCTTGGCCCACCATGAAGATGATCTCATCTCAGTTGTTGATGTGGGAATAAGGTAACTCCCCTCTCATAAGCTCATACAGCACAATGCCATAGGAGTAGACATCAGACTGGAAGCTGAAAGGGTTATTATTCTGCATTTGGACTACCACTGGGGCCATCCACAGAATAGAGTCAGTGGGTTGTTCAACCTGCTGAGAACCACTAGTGTGACTTTACTGTTGCTAAACCAAAATCTTCAAATTTCACTGTCAGGCCTTCATGGAGATATATGTTGGATTTCATGTCTCTGTGGATAATATCCTTTGCATGCACTTATTCCATTCCCTGGGTCATCTTCTGGGCAATGCCAATCAACTGGAACATTTGGAACTTTGTCTCTTGGACATGCAAGTGATTCTAGAGGCTGCTGCCTTCACACCATTGGGTCACAATCGCCAGATTGTCTTTCGTTGTGTACCCCATGAAGACCAGGATGTTCACATGCTGTTTTCCACAGGACAGCCACTTCATTCCTGAAGGGCTAGAACTGCTCAGGTGTGGGATCAACAACCTTTAGGATCTTTATTGCAATGTCTCCATGCCACTTGCCCTTATAAACAGTTCCAAAGGAGCCTGACCCAATCTGAGTCAAGATCATTACCTTACTGGCTTCTGTTTCCCAGTAATAGCTTTAATCTCTCTGTCCATGAGGCCTAATTTTGTTTTTCTCCTGGGTCCCAGATCCTGGTGCCCACTCTTTGTGCTGGCATAGAGGTTTTTGGGCTGTGACCATTGGGCTCAGATTGTTGGGGCTACTGGACAAGGATGAAGTTGAGACTGATTCACTGTGACTTCAAATTGCATCCTAAATCATCCTGCTGAGCACAGGCAGGATGGTGCTGACCACATGGACATTTGGTATGGATGTTGACCTCTGACTCTAGCAGAGGGAACCTTCAGAGGAGGGGCTGACTGTGTTGAATGTGAAAGTGTGAGGTGTGGAGTATCTGTGCTGGGAACTAATAGGCATCTGGGAAACAGACTCTCACATCTGATGCATTGTAAAAGAAGGCAGTATTGGGACTCCCCTATCACCAATAGTGGAATTTGGAAACAATAAGAGTTGTCTGACATTAGTCCAATTCACACACATAGTAGGTACTGTGGTGCTACAGTGCTCATGAAATTTGTAGTAACAAGTGTGACATCAAAATCCATTTAGCAGGAACTTCTGACACATGTCACAGAAGGCAAGCATCAGGAAGGTCTTCGAGCAAAGCTGTGTGTTGTGAGGGTAACATGATCCAGGCTATCTACTTGAAGTTCTTCTCCAATCAACAAGGCAGCATCACTGTTCCAACATAAATGTGCTTTTTCACCTTTGTGTTCATAAAGTCTGAACACTTACAGGAGGAAGAGGGGGAGAGAAACATCAATGTGTGGTTGCCTCTCATGCGCCCTCTATTGGAGACTTGGCTTGCAACCCAGGCATATTCCCTGACTGGGAATCAAACCAGCTACCCTTATGGTTTGCAGACCAGCACTCAATCCACTGAGCCACACCAGTCGGCATACATTGTATTTAATGAACATTTATTTCATATCCCAAGAAAAAATTATTTTTTACTAAGCAACTTACCAATGTGTTAGAATTTACATAGAATTATTTAAAATTATATCTTTTTATATGTAATATGTTTTTGGAATTTTCCTTCTCAATTCTTTTTTTTTAATTGATTTTTTAAAAGATTTTATTTATTTTCAGAGAGAGGAGAAGGAGGGAGAAAGAGCAATGTATGGTTGCCTCTCACATGGCCCTCATTGGGGACCTGGCCCGCAACCCAGGCATGTGCCCCGACTGGGAATTGAACCGGGACCCTCTGGTTCCCAGCCCGCGCTCAGTCCACTGAGCTACACCAGCCGGGCTCCTTCTCAATTATTAAGCCACATTACAGAAAGGTTTAAATTTCAGTGTATATTTAAATGCGTTGGAGGATATGTAAATGGCTCTGGACTCTTGCATCATACAACAAATCTTTCTCAAAGCTTTGTCTGTTGCACTGTAGATCACTTCTGTTATAATACTTAATGTCTGCCATGTATCATCATTAGTTATTTATGTGTCTGCCCTTCTCACTACATTGTGAACTTCTAGGGAACAGGTGGCAAACACAAGGCCCGTGGGCCGAATCCAGCCCTCCACCTTGTTTTATCCTGTCCAGCACTGTGTTTCTACCCAGCGGCGGCGCTGAGCTCTCACTTAACTGTTATGGAGTAGTTACATGTATAAAGTCCTAAAATTGCATTCGGTCCTTTGAAGTGAACCGTGAGGCTGATGTGGCCCCCAGTGAAAATGAATTTGACACACCTGTTCTAGAGGATATAATTTGTATTCCCCTTTAGAACTAACTTAGAGCATTGCATATATCCCATATTCATAAAATGCTTGGTGAGTTGAATTGAATCATAGTTATACTGGGTTCTAAAGTGGCATTTTTAAAAACATTTTTCCACATATTGTTTGATTTTCATTTTATGTAAAGTCTTATTCTAATGTTGGCCGAGTTTGCTTTCTGCTAATATTATTGACTTTGTATTGAAAAGAATTACTCAAAATGCTCTTGAAGAATAACATTGAAGAGATAGTTTTTTATTGTGCATAGTACTTTGCTGTTCTTAATTTTTTTCATCAAAGTCCCAGTAATTGTAGCCACAGGTAGTTATAAATATTTACTTGGCAATGGTGGGTAGATGGGACACTTTGGAAAAGTATATTAATTGTTTCATCTCAGTAAAATTCCCAGTTTAGGTAGGCAATTTTGAAATCTGCAATTAAGGTTCAAGTCATTGATAATATTAAGTAATTTAAAAGGTTCTGTAGCAGAGTGAACAGCTTTATAAATGGCTAAGATTTTTAAAATTACTTTATTGTTGTTCAATTACAGTTGCCTGCATTTTCTCCCCTTCCCTTCCCCAACCCCCTACAAACCCATCTCCATCCCTTGCTTCTATCCTCCCCCTCCACCCAATGTTTTTGTCTATGTGTCCATTATAGTAGTTCCTGAAAACCCTTCTCCCCACAGCCTCCTCCCCCCTCCCCTCTGGCTGTTGTTAGATTGTTCTTAATTTCAGAGTCTCTGGTTATATTTTGCTTGCTTTTTTCTTTTATTGATTATGTTCCAGTTAAAGGTGAGATCATATGGTATTTGTCCCTCAACTCCTGCCTTATTTCACTTAGCATAATGCTCTCCAGTTCCATCCATGCTGTTGCAAAGGGTATAAGCTCCTTCTTTCTCTGCTGCGTAGAATTCCATTGTGTAAATGTACCATAATTTCATGATCCACTCATGTACTGATGGGAACTTACATTGCTTTCAGGACTTGGCTATTGTAAATTGTGCTGCTATGAACATTGGACTGCATAGGTTCTTTTGGATTAGTGTTTCAGGGCTCTTAGGGTATAATCCCAGTAGTGGAATTGCTGGGTCAAATGGCAGTTCCATTTTTAGTTTCCTGAGAAAATTCCATACTGTTTTCCACAGTGGCTACACCAGTCTTCATTCCCACCAACAGTGCACTAGGGTTCCCTTTTCTTCATAGCCTCTCCAACGCCTGTGTGTTGCTTTGTTTCTGATGGCCATTCTGACCGGTGTGAGGTGATATCTCATTGTGGTTTTAATTTGCATCTCTCTGATGGCTAGTGATGCTGAGCATCTTTTCATATGTCTCTAAGCCCTCTGTATGTCCTCCTTGTAGAAGTGTCTGTTCAAGTCTTTTACCCATTTATTAATTGGGTTTTTTTGTCTTCCTGGAGTGGAGTCGTATGAGTTCTTTATATATTTTGGAGATCAAACCCTTGTCTGAGGTATCATTGACAAATGTATTTTCCCATATAGTTGGTTCTCTTTCTATTTTAATACTGATTTCTTTAGCTGTGCAGAAGCTTTTTATTTTTTATGAGGCCCCATTTATTCTTTCCTTTATGTCCCTTGCTTTAGGGGACATATCAGTGAAGATGTTGCTGTGTGGAATGTCTGAGATTTTCCTACCGATGTTTTCCTCTAGGACTTTTATGGTGTCACGACTTACATATAAGTCTTTTATCCACCTTGAATTTATTTTTGTGTATGCTCTAAGTTGGTTATCGAGTTTCATTTTTTTGCATGTAGCTGTCCAGATCTCCCAATACCAATTGTTGAAGAGGCTATTTTTACTCCATTTTATGTTTCATCCCCCTTTGTCAAATATTAATTGCCCATAGAGTCGTGGGTTTATTTCTGGGCTGTCTGTGGTGTTCTATTGGTCTATGAGCTTGTTTTTATGGCAGTACCAGGCTGTTTTATTTACAGTGGCCTTATAATACAGTTTGATATCAGGTATTGTTATCCTTCCTGCGTTGTTCTTCTTTCTGAAAATTTCAGCTGCTATTCGGGGATGTTTATGGTTCCATATAAATTTTTGAAGTGTTTGTTCTATATCTGTGAAATATGTCATTGGTACTTTGATAGGGATTGCATTGAATCTATAGATCACTTTATATAGTATAGACATGATGATGATGTTAATTCTTCTAATCCATGACCATTGTACATGCTTCATAAATGGCTAAGATTTTTTTATTTTATATTTTATTGAAATAATTGTGATTAGAGAAGATAGCAGCGAGATAGGTGGGAGCAAAGCCCAGTTCTCCCTGTGCCCAGCTGAAACACCTGGGCAATCTTCTGAGGAACAGAGTGAACAGCCAACAGAATCTCAGCTTATATGAGTTTAGAGGCAAAAAATTGCAGAGGACATTGAAAAATAGACGGCGAAGAGATTGTGTTGGGATGGTAAGGCCCCTCGATCTGTGCAAGAACCAAGGCTGCTGTGGCCACCAGCCAGGGGGTGCCTGATGCAGGATATGGGGAGGAGAGTTAGAGCACCAGCTCCCTCCCCTACCAGAGCAGGGAGAGCATCCTGGCACCAGGAGGGACCTGGGTGCTGGAAGTCACTGGGGGGAATAGAGACGAAATCTGAGACACACAGAGACAGTACACAACTACTGGGACTGTGGACACCAGCACCAGAGAAATTGGGGTGCCGGGCAACACATTGGAGAAGAAAGGAATTGGGCCCTGTGGGACCTTGACTCCTATAGTCTCTGGATTGGTTGAAAAGTTGGGCTGTGTGAAAAGCTGAGCGCTTGTTAAGAATGGTGGGCAGCTGCTTTGTAAGGAACTTTCAGCAGCGGCTGGCACACCCTGAGGGAGATTTCAGCTGTGCATGCCCGGAGACTTTGCAGCTGAGCAGAACTCCGTGCACCCAGCTTGCCTCAGGGTCCGTGCCTGAGATAACTCACGCTGGGTGCCTGGAGACTAAGTGGCTGATTTGAGCCTGGCAGCTGATGGAGGACCTGGTCTGCCGGAGGCCCGGAAATTGTGACCCAGACCTGGTCCCCATCCTCTCAAAACCATACAAAGGGAGAAAAGCGAAGCCCAGCCCCTCCTTCCTGTAGCATCTAGGAAGATCAGCAGAACTCACTGAAGAAGTAGTCTGCAGGAGGCTTATTATTCTTTTTTTTTTTTCTTTTTGGATCCTCTCTTTTTTTTTCCTATTTTTTTCTTCCCCGAAGTGAGACAATAAGATGTGGAGTTACGAAGGGTTCAGAGACAGATTGAAAGGGGGAGTACAAGGCTAACCCCAAAAAACTGAACCTGAGATAAATGTCACTTTTCTATTCCATAGAGCTGGCATTTTATTCTTTATGTGTATTATTATTATCTTTTCATTATTTTTACCAGTTTTATTTTATTAGTATTTTTATCTCTTATGTTTAGTTTTCCTTATTTTATTTCTCTCTTTAATTGCATTGTTTGACTGGTTTTCCTCATTCTCTCTTTATTCTATTTTAGTTTTCTTTCTTCTTTAACTTCACCCGTGTTCCAATAACACACAACTCTTGATCTTGTACTTGCTATTCTGGTTATCCAAATCATATATTTCTCATATATATTGTTGTTCTAGTACTATTGTAAAAAATTGGTATTCTATACAATTGTACATACTACACAGCAACCCTCCCTGATCTTAGCCCACTTCACTTAAATCCCGAGCATTATTATTGTTGTGGTTAACTGTATTCTCTCTCATACTATGTCTACTTTCTATCCCTTAATCTCACTATATCTCATCATCTAACCTTGCACAAGTGCTCTGTTTTCTGCATCCAGCTCACAATCCTCCTCCCCTCTAACAAGAGACTTATCTCTATTTCACCTTTCATAAAAAGGGACTAGGTGGGTGAAATATCACAGGTAACAGCTATACTTATCCAAAGAATCTCCTATCTCTTCTATACTTGCTGGTATTTTAAAACCCATAAAATACTCTCCCCCATTCTTAATCCATTTTGCCTACCCCCTGCCACTGATCACATACAAGAATAGGTGGGAACTCGAAACATCAGTATACCTGCTGAAGGAGAAAAACTATCAACAAAGGAACCACCAAAAGGTAAAAACCCAAGTACAACAAGAGAGCCCACACAAACAGAAGAAAAGGCAAACCTAGAGCGTCCAGACAAGGAGATCAAAGAGACCACACCACTGAACCTCACAGAATTCCTATCATAAAAGTTCACCCTACAAAGACAGCTAGCAAAGGGAAACATCAGGAAGTGCAGAAACAAACAAAAAGAGTCATCTAAAATGGGGAGACAAAAAAAGAACATGCAGTCAAAATGAATGGAAGACTCCCCACAAAAAGAGCTAAATGAAATGGAGATAACCATACTATCAGATACAGAAATCAAAATAATGGTGATAAAGATGCTCAAAGAACTCACACACAATTACAAGAAACTAAGTGAGAAATACATCAGGATGAAAAAGGAAATAGAAACAATAAAAAAAGGAAGAAATGAACAATAAATCCTAGAAATAAAAAAAAAACACATTGGAAGGAATTATAAGCAGCCTGGATGAAGCAGAGGATTGAATCAGCGGGCTGGAGGACAAAGTAGAAAAAAAACACCCGGAAGGAGCAAAAAAAGGAAAAGAGACTCAGGAAACGAAGAAATGATAAGAGAAATGCAGGACAATATGAAACGTAATAATATCTGTATATTAGGGAACCAGAGGAGAACAAGAAAGGGATAAAAAAAAAACTGAAAAAGTAGTGATGGAAAACTTACCTAATTTGATGAGAAAAAGTCACAGAAATGCAAGAAACACAGAGTCCCAATCAAGAGGAACCCAAAGAGGCCCATTTCAAGACACATCATAATTAATATTGCAAAATTCCAAGACAAATAGAGAATCTTAAAGGCAACAAGGGAGAAACAGGTAGTAACATACAAGGGAGCCCCAATAAGGCTAGTTGCTGACTTCTCAAAGGAAATACTCCCAGCCAGAAGAGAATGGCAAGAAATATTCCAAATAATGAGAACCAGAGGCCTACAACCAAGACTTCTTTACCCAGCAAGGATCTCAATCAAGATAGAATGACAAATAAGGAGCTTCCCAGACAAAAGAAGTCTAAAAGAATACACCTCCACCAAATAAGCTCTGCAAAGGATGCTAAAGGGACTGATTTAAGAAAAGGAAGGAAAAGAGTGAGAAACAGAAACACAGGTACAAAAAATGGCAATGAATAAGTACCTATCAATAATAACTTTAAATATAAACAGATTAAAAGTTCTAATCAGAAGAAGTACAATACCTGAATGGATAAGAAAGCATGACCCACGTATATGTTGCCTACAAGAGACCCACCTCAGGAAGAAAGACCTACACAGACTGAAAGTGAAGGGCTGGAAACAAATAGTCCAAGAAAATGGACAGGAAAAACAAGCAGGGGTAGCGATACTCATATCAGACAAAATACACTTTTACAACAAGGGCCATAAAAACAGACCCAGAAAGTCACTTCATAATAATGAAGGGAAGAATTCATCAAGAAGACATAAACATTGTAAATATACATGCACCCCACATAGGAGCACCCAAGTACATAAATAAAATCTTAAAAGACTTCAAGAAAGATATAGACAGCAACACAATTATAGTAGAGGATTTTAATACCATACTGCCAGAAATGGACAGATCTTCCAAACAAAATATCAACAGAGTTACTGCGGCATTGACAATGTCCTAGATCAAATGGGCTTAACTGATACATAGAGAGGCTTTCATCCCAAAGAAGCAAAATACACATTCTTTTCAAATGAACATGGAACATTTTCAAAGATAGACCACTTGATAGGACACAAAACAAGCCTCAAAAAATTCAAGAAAATTGAAATCATATGAAGCATTTTCTCTGACCACAAGTGACTGAAACTAGAAACCAACCTCAAGGAAAAAACTAGAAAACCCTCAAAATCATGGGGATTGAACAGCATGCTATTAAACATTGAATGGATTAAGAATGAGATTAGGGAAAAAATCCCAAAGTTTCTGGAAACAAATGAAAATGAACTCACAACAACCCAAAACTTATGAGACACAGTGAAGGCAGTCCTGAAAGGGAAGTTTATAGCAATATAGGCCTACATAAAACAAATAGAAACATTTCAAATAAACAACCTAACCCTACACCTACAAGAACTTGAGGAACAACAACAAAGACAGCCCACAGCAAGTAGAAGGAAGGAAATAACCAAGATCACAGCAGAATTAAGTGACATGGAGACTACAAGCACACTCCTAATGATCAGTGAATCCAGGAACTGGTTCTTTGAAAATATATACAAAATCAACAAGCCTTTAAGCAGGCTCATCAAGATAAAAAGAGAAAGGACCCAGATGAAAACAATCAGAAAGGAAAGAAGAGAGATTACAACTGATACCACAGGAATATAAGGGAGTATAAAAAATTACTATGAAGAACGATATGCCAAGAAATTTTCAAATCTAGGTGAAATGGACAAATTTCCAGAAAAATATAATCTTCGAAAACTCAGTGAAGAAGAAGCATAAAGCCTGAACCGACCAATAGCAGCTGACGAAATTGAAGCAGCAATCAAAAAACTCCCAATACACAAAAGCCCTGTACCTGACAGTTTCATAGGAGAATTTTACCAAGCATTTAAGGAAGAGCTAACATCTATCCTTCACAGAGTATTCCAAAAAAATCCAAAAGGATGGAAGGCTCCGAAACTCGTTTTATGAAGCCAGCATCATCCTATTCCCAAAACCAGATATTGACACAACAAAGAAATAAAACTTCAGGCCAATATTGCTGCTGAACATAGACACTAACATCCTCTACAAAATATTGGCAAACCACATCCAGAAATACATTAAAAAGATCATACACCATGACCAAGTGGCATTTATCCGATTGGATGCAAGGATCATACAATATTCGCAAATCAATAAACATAATACATTATGTAAACAAAAGCAAAGACAAAAATCACATGATTATATCAATAGATGCGGAAAAAGCATTTGATAAGGTACAGCACCCTTTTATGATTAAAACACTCAGCAAAGTGGGAATAGAGGAAGCATTCCTCAACATAATAAAGGTCAAATACGACAGACCTACAGCCAACATCATACTCAATGGGCCAAAACCAAAAGCTTTCCCACTAAGAGCAGGAACGAGGCAAGGTTGTCCACTTTCACTACCTTTATTCAACATAGTATTGAAAGTCCTAGTCACAGCCATCAGACAAGAAAAGTAAATAAAAGGCATACAAATTGGAAAAGAGGAAACAAAACTGTCATTGTTTGAAGATGGCTTGATAGTATACATAGAAAATTGGATAGACTCCTCCAAAAAACTGCTCGACATAATGAATTTGAGGAAACAGCAGGATACAATGTTAATAATCAGAAATCAAAAGCATTTTTGTATACCAACAATGAAACATCAGAAACAGAAATCAGGGAAAAATCCCATTTAATATAGCAACAAGAAAAATAAAGTACATAGGAATAAACCTAACCAAGTATGTAAAAGACCTGTACTCAGAAAAGTACACAACACTGAAGAAAGAAATTCAGGAAGACGCACACAAATGGAAACATATATCGTGATCATGGATCAGAAGAATTAACATCATGAAAATGTCCATACTACCCAAAGCAATTTATGGATTCAACGCAATACCTATTAAAATACCAACGGCATACTTCACAGATATAGAAGAAATACTTCAAAAATTTATGCGGAACCCTAAATGACTCTAAACAGCTGCAGCAATTTTGGGAAAGAAGAACAAAGGGGAAGGGATCATGATACTTGATATCCAACTGTATTACAAGGCCACTGTAATCAAAACAGCCTGGTACTGGCATAAGAACAGAAAAACAGACCAATGGAACAGAATAAGTAGCCCAGAAATAAGCCCAAGTCTCTATAGTCAATTAGTATTTGACAAAGTAGGCAGAAGCATAAAATGGAGTAAAAATAGCCTTTTCTTTTTTTAAAAAAATAATTATTGTTTTTCAATTACAGTTTTCTGCATCCTCTCCCCTTCCCTCCCCCACCCCACCAACCCCACCTCCCTTCCCTGCCTCCCTCCTCTCCCTTGGTTCTGTCCATGTGTCCTCCACTGCGATTCCTGAAAACCCCTTTCCCCGTTGTCCCCTCCCCCCTCCCCTCTGGCTCATATTAGATTGTTCTTAATTTCAGTGTCTCTGGTTATGTTTTGTTTGCTTTTTTCTTTTGTTGATTATGTTCCAGTTAAAGGTGAGATCATGTGGTATTTGTCCCTCACTGCCTGACTTACTTCACTTAGCATAATGCTCTCCAGTTCCATCCATGCTGTTGCAAAGGGTATAAGCTCCTTCTTCCTCTCTGCTGCGTAGAATTCCATTGTGTAAATGTACCATTGTTTCTGGATCCACTCATTTGTATGTGGGCACTTAGGTTGTTTCCAACACTTGGCTATTGTGAATTGTGCTGCTATGAACATTGGAGTGCATAGGTTCTTTTGAATTGGTGTTTCGGGGCTCATAGAGTATAATCCCAGTAGTGGAATTGCTGGGTCAAAAGGCAGTTCCATTTTTAGTTTTCTGAGGAAGTTCCGTACTGTTTTCCACAGTGGCTTCACTAGTCTGCATTCCCACCAACAGTGCAGTAGGGTTCCTTTTTCTCCACATCCCCTCCAAGAGTTATCTCTTGCTTTGTTGATGATGGCCATTCTGACTGGTGTGAGGTGGTATCTCATTGTGCTTTTAATTTGCATCTCTCTGATGGCAAGTGATGTTGAGCATCTTTTCATATGTCTCTGAGCCCTCTGTATGTCCTCTTTCGACATGTGTCTGTTCATGTCTTTTGCCCATTTTTTAGTTGGGTTTTTTGTCTTCTTGGAGTGGAGTTGTATGAGTTCTTTGTACATTTTGGAGACCAGACCCTTGTCCGAGGTATCATTGGCAAATATGTTTTCCCATACGGTTGGTTCTCTTTTTATTTTAATACTATTTTCTTTAGCCCCACAGAAGCTCTTTATTTTGATAAGATCCCATTTGTTTATTCTTTCCTTTATGTCCCTAGCTCTAGGGGACATATCATTGAAGATGTTGCTGCGTGGAATGTCTGAGATTTTCCTACTGATGTTTTCCTCCGGGACTTTTATGGTGTCACGACTTACACTTAAGTCTTTTATCCACCTTGAATTTATTTTTGTGTATGGTGTAAGTTGGTGCTCTAGTTTCATTTTTTTGCAGGTAGCCATCCAGGTTTCCCAACACCATTTGTTGAAGAGGCAATTTTTATTCCATTTTATGCTTCTGCCCCCTTTGTCAAATATTAATTGCCCGTAGAGACTCGGGTTTATTTCTGGGCTCTCTATTCTGTTCCATTGGTCTATCTGTCTGCTTTTATGCCATAACAGGCTGTTTTGATTACAGTGGCCTTGTAATATAGTTCGATATCAGGAATTGTGATCCCTCCTGCTTTGCTATTCTTTCTCAAAATTGCAGCTGATATTCGCGGACGTTTATGGTTCCATAAAAATTTTTGAAGTGTTTGTTCTGTATCCGTGAAATATGGCATTGGAACTTTGATAGGGATTGCATTGAATCTATATATTGCTTTGGGGAGTATGGACATTTTGATGATGTTGATTCTTCCAATCCATGAGTATGGTATATGTTTCCATTTGTTTGTGTCTTCCATGATTTCTCTCTTCAGTGTTGTGTAGTTTTCTAAGTACAGTTCTTTTACCTCCTTGGTGAGGTTTATTCCCAGGTATTTTATTTTTTTTTGTTGCTATATCAAATGGAATTTTTTTTCCTGATTTCTGTTTCTGCTGTTCCACTGTTGGCATGTAAGAATGCCTTTGACTTCTGGATATTGACTTTATATCCTGCTGTCTTGCCAAATTCAATTATTAGATCGAGTAGTTTTTTGGCGGAGTCTATAGGATTTTCTAAGTATACTATCATGTCGTCTGCAAACAGCGACAGTTTGGTCTCCTCTTTTCCAATTTGGATGATTTTATTTCCTTTTCTTGTCTGATTGCTATGGCCAGAGCTTCAAGAACTATGTTGAATAGAAGTGGTGATAGTGGGCAACCTTGTCTTGTTCCTGATCTTAGTGGGAAAGATTTTAGTTTTTGTCCATTGAGTATAATGTTGGCTGTAGGTTTCTCATATATGGCCTTTATTATGTTGAGGGTTGCTCCCTCTATTCCCACTTTGCTAAGTGTCTTTATCATAAATGAATGCTGTGCCTTATCGAATACTTTTTCTGCATCTATTGATATGATCATGTGATTTTTGTCTTTGCTTTGGTTTATGTGATGTATTACGTTTATTGTTTTGCAAATGTTGTACCATCCTTGCATCCCTGGAATGAAACCTACTTGGTCATGGTGAATGATCTTTTTGATGTATTGCTGGATGCAGTTTGCTAATATTTTGTTGAGAATTTTAGCGTCAATATTCATCAGTGATATTGGCCTAAAGTTTTCTTTCTTTGTTGTGTTTTTTTCTGGTTTTGGGATTAGGATGATGCCGGCATCATAAAAAGAGTTTGGGAGTCTTCCATCATTTTGGATTTTTTGGAATAGTCTGTGAAGGATAGGTGTTAGTTCCTCCTTAAATGCTTTGTAGAATTTTCCTGTGAAACCATCTGGTCCAGGGCTTTTGTGTGTTGGGAGTTTTTTGATTAGTGCTTTAATTTCTTCCACTGTTATTGGTTGGTTCAGGCTTTCTGTTTCTTTCTTATTGAGTTTTGGAAGATTATATTTTTCTAAGAATTTGTCCATTTCTCCTAGGTTTTCGTATTTCTTGGCATACAGTTCTTCGAAGTAGTGACTTATAATCCTTTGTATTTCTGTGGCATCAGTAGTAATGTCTCCTCTTTCATTTCTGATTGAATTTATTTGGGTCGTTTCTCTTTTTTTCTTCATGAGCCTGCTTAAAGGCTTGTCGATTTTGTTTATCTTTTCAAAGGACCAGCTCCTGGACTCATTGATCCTTAGAATTGTCCTTTTAGTCTCTAAGTCGTTTAACTCTGATCTGATCTTGGCTATTTCCTTCCTTCTACTTGCTCTGGGTTGTCTTTGCTGTTGTCCCTCGAGTTCTTGTAGGCGTAGGGTTAGGTTGTTTGTGTAAACTGTTTCTGTTTTTTTTTGTTTTGTTTTGTTAGGTAGGCCTGTATCGCTATGAACTTCGCTCTCAGGTCTGCCTTCGCTGTGTCCCATAAGTTTTGGGTTGTTGTCAGTTCATTTTCATTTTTTTCAAGGAAATTTTTGATTTCTTCCCTAATCTCGTCCTTGACCCATTCATTGTTTAACAGCATGCTATTCAGTCTCCATGATTTTGGGTGTTTTGGGTTTTTTTCCTTGGGGTTGGTTTCTAATTTCAGTCCCTTGTGGTCAGAGAAAATACTTGGTATGATTTCAATTTTCTTGAATTTGTTGAGGCTTGTTTTGTG
>PVJI01007755.1:0-26299 GCA_004026765.1 Micronycteris hirsuta | reverse complement strand
CTCTATCTTTGAAAATGTTCCATGTTCATTTGAAAAGACTGTGTATTTAGCTTCTTAGGGGTGAAGGGCCCTATATATATCAATTAAGTCCATTTCTTCTAGGGCATTGTTCAATGCCACAATGTCTTTTCTGATATTTTGTTTGGAGGATCTGTCCATTTTTGACAGTGGGGTGTTGAAGTCCCCTAGTATAATTGTGTTGCTATCAATGTCCTTCTTGAAGTCCTCCAAGATTTTCTTCATGTATTTGGGTGCTCCTGTGTTGGGTGCATATATATTTATAATGTGTATGTCTTCTTGGTGGATTCTTCCCTTGAGTATTATGAAATATCCTTCTGGGTCTCTCTTGATGGCCCTTTTTTTGAAGTCTATTTTGTCCGATATGAGTATTGCTACCCCAGCTCTTTTTTCTTGTCTGTTTGCTTGGAAAACTTGTTTCCAGCCCTTCACTTTCAGTCTGTGTAAGTTTTTGTCCTTAGGTAGGTCTGTTGTAAGCAGCATATGTGTGGGTCGTGCTTTCTTATCCATTCTGCTATTCTATGTCTTTCAATTAGAGCATTTAATCCATTTACGTTTAAGGTTATTATTGATAGGTACTTATTCATTGCCATTTTTTTTTGTACCTGTGTTCCTCACTGTCTCTCTTTCTCTTCCTTCCCTTAAATCAGTCCCTTTAGGATCTCTTTCAGAGCTGGTTTGGTGGAGGTGTATTCCTTTAGACTTCCTCTGTCTGGGAAGCTCCTTGTTTGGCCATCTATCTTGATTGAGAGCCTTGCTGGGTAGAATAGTCTTGGTTGCAGGCCTCTGGTTCTCATTACTTGGAATATTCCTTGCCATTCTCTTCTGGTTTGGAGTGTATCCACTGAGAAATCAGCTGCTAACCTTATTGGGGTTCCCTTGTGTGTTACTTCCTGCTTCTGCCTCGCTGCCTTTAGGATTCTCTCTTTGTCTTGGAATTTTGCCATTTTAATGATGATGTGTCTTGAAGTGGGTCTGTAAGGGTTCCTTTTGATTGGGACTCTCTGTATTTCCTGGATTTGTGTGGCTTTTTCTCTCATCAGATTAGGGACGTTTTCCATCATTACTTTTTCGAACAGGTTTTCCATCCCTTGCTGCTCTTCCTCTCCTTCTGGTATCCCTATTATACGAATATTGTTACGTTTCATGTTTTCCTGCATTTCCCTTAATACCTCTTTATTCTTTCTAAGCCTCTTTTCCTGTTCTTGCTCTTTTTGGGTGTTTTTTTGTACCTTGTCCTCCAGCTCGCTGATCCGATCCTCTGCCTCATCGAGCCTACTTTTGATTCCTTCTATTGTGTTCTTCCGTTCAGATATTGTATTCCTCATTTTCTCTTGGCCCTTGTGAATAGTTTCTATTTCCTTTTTGATGTTGACATAGTTTTTAGTGAGTTCATTATAGTTTTCCTGTAGTTTCTGGTAGTTTTCTGTGAGTTCCTCAAGCTTCTCGAGTTTCTTGAGCTGCCTGATAACATATGCTTTGAACTCAATATCTGATAGTTGGCTTGCCTCTGTTTCATTTATCATTCTTTTGGGGCTTCCTCCTTTCCTTTCATTTGGGTATTGTTTCTTTGTCTTCCCATTGTTTGTGGGATTCTTCTTACTAGCCTCTGGTTCTTAAATTGATCTGTCAAGTTCTCTGAAGCAGCTAAGTTAATTTTGTGTTACTCTCTGTTTTTTGGGCTGACTCTTGTCTGGGTCCCACTCTATTCTCTTCACAATTCCAGGTTTTAATGTCTCACCTGTGGATAAAGAAGCGAGAGGAAGGGAGAAAAAGAAGTAAAAGAAAGCCAAAGAAAAGTAAAAAGAAAGAAAAAGAAGAAAATAATTTGAAAATAACATAAAATAAAAAATAATAAACAATAGGAAATAAAAGGAAGAGAAAACTAGGAATACCAAATGAAGGGAAGGTAGTAGGAGTTAAAAAAATATAGAGGGACAGATAGGAAGAAGGTTGGTGAAAAACCAACAAAGAAACAAAGAGAAAACAAAAGAAGTAAAAAAAATAAAAAATAAAAAATTAATTAAAAAGACTTTTGTTGGCTGGCTTCAACAGCGTCAGGCTGGGAAGGTATCAGACTTCTGCTGTCTTCCTCGGCTGCACTCTCAGCTGCCATCCTGCCTCCAGCCGAGTTGCCGGGAGTTTGCAGCACCTCCTCTGGGCCGCCTGACCACCACCCTGAGTCAGAGTTTATGAGGTCTGTGTCTCCCCTCAGTGGGGCTCAATGTAGCTCCTCTGTTTTTCCCCCACAGAGGGACTCTGCACTGCAGGTCTGGGTTGTGTTTCAGGCCCTCCAGGAGTGAGCTGCACGCCCCTGCATTCGTGGATCGCTTTTGTCTCTGGATTCGGGGCTTGCAAGCCACAGGCCTGGTCTCCCGGTCCGGCAACACCCCCAGCTGCCCCCAACTGGCTCCGCCGGTTGCGCGCCCGATCCTGGATCTCCAGGCCTGGGTTTCCCTTTCAGTTCAGTCTCCAATTCCTCCCGCTGGGATCGCCAGCCTCTGCAGATCAGTCCCCACGTACACACTGACCTCCGGACTGCTGGGGACCAAGGCTCTTCCAACAGACATGTGCGCCTGCTTTGGCAACTCACACACCCCAATCCAGCTCCCTCCCATGGATCCTGGAGCAAACCGGGAAGCTGCTGCTACTGGATCCGCAGACCTCCCGTCTCCCCGCGAGACCCGAGGGACCTTTTCCCTCCGAAGCAGCCTCCCTACTAGCTGATCTTTCAGTTTTATGTGCAGTCCTGGTCACCAATCTTCCCACACACCGGAATACAGCTGGGTGATCACTCTGCTCCTCAGAAAATCAGCCAGATATCCCGCCAGTGGGCCGGAGGAAGCCGATCCTGCTCCCTCCTACTCCGCCGCCATCTTTCCCCACCTCCATATATTTCTTGTAAGTCCTTCGTGGTCCAGCGAGAGTGAGAGCTAGAGCCTGGTTTTGATTCTGTCTGTTGTGTTCTTCAGTTCAGATATTGTATTCTTCATTTCCTCTTGGCCCTTTTGGATAGTTTCTATTTCCTTTTTCATTTTGACATAGTTTGCAGTGAGTTCATTGTAGTTTCCCTGTAGTTTCTGGAAATTCTCTGTGAGCTCATTGAGCTTCTTGAGCTTCCTGATAACCAATGCTTTGAACTCAATATCTGATAGTTGGCTTGCCTCTGTTTCATTTATCATTCCTTCTGGGGTTTCCTCCTTTCCTTTCATTTGGGGATTGTTTCTTTGTCTTCCCATTGTTTGTGAGACTCTTCTTGCTAGCCTCTGTTTCTTTAATTAATCTGTCAAGTTCTCTGGAGTAGCAAAGTTAATTTTGTGTCACTGTCTCTGTTTTTTAGGCTGACCCCTGTCTAGGACTGACTCTGGTCTTGTCACAGCTCCAGGTTTTAATGTCTCACCTGTAGGTAAAAAAGAGAGGGGGCCAGGTGGAAAGAAATAAAAAGAAAAAAAAAGGAGTAAAGGAAGAGAGAAAGGATACTATATGGAAAGGAAGGGAGGAAGGAGGAATAAAGTGTAAAGAAGGAAAGAATTGAAGGACGAATTAAAAGAATTTTTTTTATTTTTTATAAATTAAAAAATAACAACAAAAAAAGAGATAGGAGGGGACTAGGAATACTAAAGGAAAGGCAGGAAGAAGGAATTAAAAAATAGTGAAGGACAGAGAGGAAGAAGTGTTAAAAAAAAAAAAAGAAAAAACCCTCTGCTTTCTGATTTTAAAACTGCCCGGCCAGGCTGCGTCCGCCTGGGAAGATATTAGTGTTTCTTTTCTCCCTTCCTGAGGTGCACTCTTCGCTGTTGTCCAGCCACCAGCCCAGTTCCTAGGTGTGGTTCTGGGTCCAAACTGGGTCTTTTGATGTGCACCTGATAGGGGCAACTCTCCCACGGCCTATTTTCTCTTTACTGGTCTAGATAATAGGTTCTCTCCCTGCCCTTTCTGGATAGTTTGGCCCCCACTCTGAGTCAAGAGTTTGTGTGGTCTGCAGCTCCCATCTGCCGCTCCCCTCAACAGGGTGCTTCTTCCTTATTCCTACAAAGGTGATTGGCCCTGCAGGGCTGTGTGCGCAGGGACTGGGGGGCTTTGTCCCCAGCTGTCGGCGTGAGCTCCATGCACCTGTCTTCGCTTTCCTCTTTGTCCCTGGATTGTGTGCCCGTGAGCCCCGGCCGAGGGGCCTGGTTGTGCACTGTCCCTGGTATTTTTAAACTGTGCACAAGTGGTCCAAGGATCACCGGGTGCACACAGTCCCTAGTTTCCGTTGTTTGGTTTCGCAAATCGCGCCTGGCCCTGGAGCCACTGGTTGTAAGCTGTTCCCAATTCTTTTGGAGTGGCCAGGGACAGGCCTCCGGTCCCTGGGTTCGCACAGTCTCCAATTCCCCTCGATGGAAGTGCCAGCCACCAGGAGCTGAGGGTTGTTTGTGCACTCACTCCAGTCCTTCAGGCAGACTGCCCTGGCCTCCGATCTCAGGTGCACAGGGATCTCGGGACTGTTGGGGGTAGGGCCTCTCCAAATAGCCACGGAGCACCTCTTTTTTTCCTATTTTTCCTTTCTGAAAAATTCTTCCTATTTACGCCCGCCAGACCAAACAAGCATCTGGCCACTCACATATCCCAATCTGGCTCCTTCCCAAGAATCTTGCGTCTGATCTGGCAGCTGCCGGGTCTGGGACTGGAGCCCTACCCTGCTCCCTGAGCTGGTCCCGAGCGACCTTTTCCTTCCAAAGCACTCTGCTTACTGTCTGAACTTTCAAATTCCCCTGTAATCTTGGTTACCAATCATCATATGTGCTGTAATACTGTTGGGTTTTTGCCCTGTTCCTCAGAAAATCAACCAGTGGGCAGGAGGAAGTGGACTCTGTTCCCCCTATCTCACCACCATTTTCTCCTCCTCAACCAAAATAGCCTTTTCAACAAATGGTTCTGGGAGAGTTCGACAGCTACATGCGAAAAAAATGAAACTTGAGCACCAAGTTATATGACACACAAAAATAAATTCAAGGTGGATAAAAAACTCAAATGTGCCCTGACTGGTGTAGCTCTGTGGATTGAGTGTGGGCTATGAACCAAAAGGTCGCCAGTTTGATTCCCAGTCAGGGCACATGCCTGGGTTGCAGGCCAGGTCCCCAGTGTGGGCCACATGGGAGACAACCACACATTGATGTTTCCCTCTCTTTCTTCCTCCGTTCCCTTATGTCTAAAAATAAAATAAATAAAATCTTTTAAAAAAAACTCAAATGTAAATGGAGACACTATAAAGCCCTAGAAGGAAACATCGGTAGGAAATTCTCATACATTCCACGCAGCAACATCTTCGCTGATATGTCCCCTAGAGCAAGGGACATAAAGGAAAGAAGAAACAAATGGGATCTCATCAAAAATGAAAAGCTTTTGCATGGTTAAAGAAAACAGCATTAAAATGAAGAGAACCAACCATATGGGAAAACATATTTGCCAATGATGCCACAGACAAGGGTTTGGTCTCCAAAATATATAAAGAACTCAAAATATATAAAATATATAAAAAAGGAAAGAAAGGAAGAAGGAATAAAAAAGAAAGAAGGAAAGAAAAAGAAGAAAGAATTTTAAAAATTTTTAAAAAACCAGCACCTCCTGCTGGCTTCAAACTGGCCAAGCCAGTTCTGCTGGTCTTCCTGGCTGGGGCAGGCTGGGGGGGGGGGTTGGTTTCTCTTTTCTCACTTCCTGAGCTGCACTCTTCGCAGTTTCCCAGCCTCCAGCCCAGTTCCTCAGTTCGCTGCAGTGTCCCCAGTCCCCTTCTGTGCCCAGCCTATGCCTTCAGTCCACCAGTTGCACTGTCCTTGAGGTGTACCAGTTGGGCCAACTCACACACCCCCTTCTCGCTCTTTGCTGTCCTAGATGCTAGGGACTCTCAGAGTCCCTTCAGGGTAGTTCAGCCCACACAGATTTAAGTCTTTCTGGGGATTGCTGACTCCCTGAGCCCTGTATCTCTTCTCTGCGGGGCATCTCCATGTTCGTCTTAGAGAGCCAGTTGGCCCTGCAGGGTGGGGGTGCTGCTGTGCCTGCCTCTGTGGATGGGGGCACATACCTCCTCTGTTGCTGCCCCCTGGGGTGCAGGGGTGGGGTGCTAGGGGTGGCGGGGTTAGGCACACTTCTTCACGGGCCTGCGGATGTGAACAAGCGGCCTCTGACGCCACAGTGGGAGCCCTTCTGGGGAGTCCAGACGGGGTGTAAGGGCAGAGGAGGTGGGGATGGCTGCAGCATGGGAATTCCCCAAACAGCCGCTGAGTGCCTCTTTTTCTCTTTTTCTTTTTGAAAAATTCCTCCTTTTCAAGCCTGCTGCTCTAAACAAGCTCCTGGCCTCTCACACAGCCCAACTCTCCAATCACACTAGGAACTGACCGGGTCAGGGTCCCCTCACAGTCCAACTGTTCCCAGCCAGCGTCCGCAGTCTCAACAGGTGCACACCGCTCCTGTGTGTTTGCCTCTTAGTCCTTATCCCCCCACCCCAACTTCAAGCATCCAGGTCTCTCTTGGTGCTGCTCAAATCTTGTTTGGCATGGGTCAACAGCTCCCTCCCACGAATCTTGCAGCAGATCCAGTGGGTGCCTGGCCTGGGGCTGCAGCCACCCTGGTCCCCGCACTGGTCCCAGGAACCTTATTATCTGAAGCACTCTCCTTACTGTGTGATTTTTCAATGTCCTCTACACTTTTTTGCTTCCAATTTTCATATATGCTGGGATACCATTGGCTGTTCACTCTGTTCCTCAGAAGATTGGCTAGGTGTTTCACCCCTGTGCAGGGGGAAGTGGACTCCACTCCCACCTATCTCACCACCATCTTAACCAAGGACTTTTTTTTTAGTTCATATTTTTTTAAATAAGAAGAGGGCAAAGGGGGGGGGAATTAGGACCACTGCAGTAGAATAATAAAAAATTTTAAAAAGAAAATGTTCTATGTACAAAATGCTGAAGAGTATTTTATGAGTTAATTCTGTGATTAGTTTAGAGGAAATTCTGATAAATGGAAGATATTCTCAATTCTAGTTTTTGTTATTTATGTGTAAGTATTGACATATATAAACATTTTAGCCTATCTAAGTATGAGAAGACATTCAAGAGTAATTTATTTATCGAGTCTTGTCTTATAACAGTTAGGAACTAGTTAAATTCTTTGTCAAAAAAAGTATTTTTTTCATATTTTCATGTAATCTTTTTAAAAAATTAACTTGGCTAGATCATGAGTTAGTTCAAATTTCAAAAAGAAAGATGTTTTCCTTTCCTTTTTCTCTTGGTTATGATCACTCTTTGCCTTCTACCTCTAAGCATCCATTTAAAAGTATTTTTAAATGGATGTGAAGAGAACTTGTGAAGAAGTTTTTAAAAGATATAAGCAAAGAGAGAAGGTAGAGAGGGGTAAGTGAGTCTGGACTTGGGCATTCATTTTAGGGATTTTATTCAATAGAGAATAGAGAACACTGGGGGGGAAGACTTAGTTTTATCAACTCCGTATTCTTCATGCATATAAAGCAATTTAAGTAAAAGGAATTACTTCAAAAAGAAAAGTAATAATTTTCATAAGCTACACTCAAGTAATGAGCATTTAGAAAATGTAATGAGCCCTGGCTGGTGTAGCTCAGTGGATTGAGCGCGGGCTGGGAACCAAGCGGTCCCGGTTCGATTCTCAGTCAGGGCACATGCCTGGGTTGCGGGCCAGGTCCCCAGTGAGGGCCATGTGAGAGGCAACCATACATTGCTGTTTCTCTCCCTCTGTTTCTCCCTCCCTTCCCCTCTCTCTAAAAATAAATAAAAAAAATAAAAAATCTTAAAAAAAAGAAAAAGAAAATGTACTGAGACAGCTATAGATGAATTAAACTTTTTTTGAAAAATTAAGATTTCTTTGGAAAAGTTGGATTCATTGACTAAGTTGGTTTTATGTAATGTTTTTCTATGTTCATTTTTATTACATACTTCATGTTGGTGAATCATGTTGTCAGTAGAAATCATATGGCTATAAATATGCTGTTGTTTAACTCCAATTTTGTTTTTCTTAAAAAAGAATAAATGTGTAAAATGAAGTTTCTGTGTTATATGGGGATTATAGAGATCTATTTTTTGGGACTACATAGCCACCAAATAAAGTACTATATTTCACTAGAGGGTGCACCCCAACTGTATGGAGGATTAACCAGAATTTATAAGGCTCACCTTGTATCTCCAACATAAGAGTACTGATGTACAAAAGGTATCATTTAAATGTTCTTTGAAATTTTAGTCAATTTCCACTTTTATTTTTTGTAATTAGTATTTTGCCAGGAATGAGCTAAAGCTGTACCTGAAACACTTTAAAATACAATGTTAAATTATGACTATGCTTTGTTTACTTTGTGGTTAATTTTGATATGGCCTGATGCTCAGAAAATAATTTTAAAATCTCCATGAGAAAACAGATTGAAATTATTTAAGTCTACAGTATTTCTTTCTTGTTTTTACAAATTAAAATTTAAGTGCAACTCTGTATTTCAGACTGTTTTTGACCTACACAATTAAAATATTGAGCCCTGTGGGTAGTTGTGAAGAATATTTCTCTGAATCAAAACAGATCTAGTATCATGGAGACTGCATAAATGATGGTGCTTCATTGCATAACAGAACCTGAAGTTGAATTACTTGCAATGATTAGTCTAGGAAAGATATCCACTTGAACACATGATTTTCTTTATTTTTTAAATTAAATTTTTATCCATTATAGTTGACATTCAATATTATTTTATTTTATGTCAACACATGAATTTTTAATTGTTCATCATTTCATATAAAGTATCCTTACAGCAAGTGGGTAATAGGAAGGTCAAAGAAGGAGAAAAGATCCATGAGTAAAGATGTAATAAACTGCAGTTAGTAGAGGGGCAAAAAGTGAAAAGATATCTGGTTCTTCATCCTGTCTTTTTAATTTGTGATGCTTAAATCTTTTTTAGACAAGAAAATATTTCAAGTTTTAACATATTTATAGTATATTCTTAATTTTTATTTCAGCATTCTATAACCATTTACTTCCAGAGGGACTTATCTGTTGTTATAAATTAAAGCACTGATGTTTTTATGTGTTATTTAGTGCATTTGTAGGTTAGATAATGTAGAGAGAGGTCTATGTGAAAATGACTGATTTCACAAATAATCACTCATCCAATGCGTCACTCACATGTTCTCAAAATGCTTTATGTGAATTAAGATATGTGAGTGGCAGATCTTGCACTGCAGAAATAATGCCAATTTTGTAACAATCTAAAAATAAACTTTTCATGCTGTCATTCTCTTCACTCCTCGTGATTAAATTTTGTGTCTTTAAGAATGGATATTTACACCATGTGATCTCACCTTTAACTGTACCTAATCAACAAAAGAAAAAAGCAAGCCAAATATAACCAGAGACATTGAAATAAAGAACAAACTGACAGTAACCAGAGGGGAAGTGAGAGGGGGATAACTGGGGAAAGGGGGGAAGGGTTTTCAGGAACAACAATAAAGGACACATGGACAAAACTAAGGCGGGTGTGGAAGCAAGGCAGGAAAAAGGGTTTGGCTGGGGTGGGGTGGGGAGTGGTGGGGAGTAAATACAGACAACTGTAATTGAACAACAATAAAATAATTAAAAAAATAACTATTACACTATTAAAATTTTTTTAAAGGAATGGGTATTTACTTAGAGGTACATTTGATGTGTTCAGGTGCTAGGTTAGAGCAAAGTACTTAAAAGCTCAGTTATGAATTTTAAGAAATACAATAAAAGTGGGAGGAATTTATCTGATACTAAAGCCTACTATAAAGAAACAGTTAGTCAACATAGCTGTACTAATGGTAGAAGGATAGACAACAGTGGTCAATGAAACAGAAGAAACAATCATGAAATGGACCTACGTGCATATACCCAGCTAATTTGTGACAGAGGAGTAAAAGCAATTTGAAGAGGGGAGGATAGTTATTTCAACAAGTAATCCTAGAGCAATTGGACATCCATAGAGAAAAAGATTAACCTTATTGACTGCAGGAGCTGGGGATGGGTGGGGGAAGGGAAAGCAGTGGAGAAAGGGGAAGGACCATCAAGGAAGCCGAGGAGGGGTGGGATCAAGGGTGGGAGGTGGACATGTATTTGGTGGTGGGGGAGTGGTGAGGGGAAAGTGGAGACAACTGTACTTGAACAACAATAAAAAAATAAAATAGGTAAAAGATATGAACATACATTTCAAGTAAAATAGTGTGCAGATGGCAATTAAGCACATGAAATGATGTTCAAAATCATGACCCATTGAGAAATGCAAATTAAAACCAGAATGAAAATATTACTATAAGCATGATTAAAATAAAAAAATAGTAACAACAGCAAATGTTGATGAGGGTGTAGAGAATCTGAATCACTCATACATTATTTCTCCTTTGTAGTACATGCTATTTCATAATCATTTTCATTACTCTAATGGTTCATGACATTGCACATTTTTTCATAACTTCTTTTGTGAAGTATCTGTTAAAGATCTTTTTTTTTTAATTTTTAAATTAGGCCATTTATTTACTTCGTGATGATATTTAAGATTTTTTAATATAGTACTTGGGACACAAGTCCTTTCCTTACTATGTGATTTATAATACTTTTCCTAGTCTGTAGCTTTTCTTTTTATTCACTTAAGTGTTTTTCACAGTTCAAAAAATTTTAAATTTATAAAATCCAAATAATCATTTTCATCTTCTCTGGAATGTGTTTTTTCCTGTCTCTAAGTATTATTTTTGCATTAGACAAATTTTATTGTCTAAGTTTTTTTTGCCTAAGATTTTCTTCTGTACTCTTATAAAAACCTTGTAGTTTTTAAAGCTTACATTTAATTGTATCTTCCATTTTGTGTTAAATTTTGTATAAGATGTAGTATATCATTTAAAGTTCTTGTTTTTGTATATGGAGTTCCAAATTTCTCCATTGAGTTTCTTTTGTACTTTTGTTAAAAAATCATTTGATCGAATTGCATGCTTTTATTTCCTAGCTATTCTTTTAGGTTGATCTGTGTGTATATCTCTTCATTAATACCATTCTGTGGCTTTGTTGTTAAGTCTTAAAATCCTTTAGTAGGTTTCTTACTACTTCATTGTAATTTTATGTTTTTCCACATGAATTTTAATACTTGTCTTTCTATTTCTACAAAAATCACTATTAAGATTTTGGTTGGTATTACACCAAATGTGTATGTATCATTTTGGGCAAAGTTGACATATTTACTATGTTACATCTTCCAGTCCACAAATACCATTTATTTATATTGTCTTTTAATTCTTTTATGAGCATTTTGTTGTAAAGATGCTTAAAAACATAAAACTTTTCTTATTTTGTTAGATGTACATCAAAGTATTTTATTTGTTGGGGTTGCTGTAAATGATATTTTTTAGTTTCAGTTTTCAGTTGCACATTCCTACTATAAAGGAATACAATTGAATTTTCCATTTATTTACATTAATTAATTTTAAATTGATTTCTGCATGTTATTCTTTTATGTTACAGCCTTGATGAACTCATTTATTACTTCTAGGAGGTGTTTTATAGATTCCCTGGGGTTTTTTACATATTAAATCATATAATCTGTGAATTAAGACCTTTTTGTTTCTTTTGTCCAATATGTATGATTTGTATTTCTTATCTACTATTAAAGAAGAAAAATTTAATCAAGTACTAGCATGAGACAACAAGGGATCGGCAGAAAGTTGTATACCAATAGACATGGTCTACCAGTGACAAAGATCTAATTGGCCTGCTTATTTATTCATGAATCATGTAGCATCCCATCTAGCATGGTGAGAGGTGCTCCGAGAAGCTGTACATACAATATGGAAGGCTTTTATAGGCAGTTACTGGGTGGGACAAGAAAGTTATTAGCAAAATAAAGAAAAAAATATTGTTTCAGACAAGGTCACCTTCCTTTAGTGAAGGAAGTCTGATCAGGCAGATTGCCCCAGCTTTGTTTGAGGTGGGGAATGGAGAGGGCCCATGAGACATATTATTTCATTGGTAGTTAACAGAAAATTCCAGACTTACTGAGTAAGATTACATTTCTGAAGAAGGTTGAAGCTGCAGTTAGGTTAGATATTAAGTTTAACTTTGGTGTTTTGGGTTTTAGCACAAGGGACTCCATTTTGGCCCTGTGGTTTTCTCTGTAATGATTCCTCCTTTTGATCACACTCTCAGCTTGACTGAGTGGTATGATCAAAATTTAAGGCATTAGCACCACTGTCAGCTACCACTCTGTAGTTCTCATAGCTTTTATTGTCTCGCTTTATGATATTCACAGGTCAGGATGTCTTTGCTTGATCCCTGTGATACTCTCAGATCACAGCTTCAGTCTCACAATCTTTAACTTGGTTATTCTCTTCATTACCCTTTTGACATTCCAATGTTAAGGAGATCATTTGCTTGTTGGTTAGTGCTGTGAACACACATGTAAAGCTTTTGAGAATACAATGTACCAGGGTGATTATTTATAATTATAAACAGGATAATTACCAATGTTTGGAGTACACTTCTGGACCATAGTCCCCAGAACCCAAACCAATCAAAGAAAGACCTTGTTGAAGAAGTCACCATTTTATGTTTTTAATATTTTATTTATTTACTACGTTGCATCAGAGAGAGGGAAAAGGAGGGAGAAAATGAGGGAGAGATATTACTGTGTGAGAGATATCAGTTGCCTCTCACAAGGCCCCAACTGGGGACCTAGCCTGCAACCCAGGCATGTGCTCTGACTAGGAATTGAATTAGCAACCTCACCGGCCTGCTCTCAATCCATGGAGCGACACCAAACGGGGCAGGAGTCACCATTTTAAACCAAGTGGCTTGCTCAATGATGGTATGTAACTGAGTTTCAACTTCCTCAGAAGTGTTAATCCAGGTACAGCAGATGGTGGCCATAGCACAGACACTTTTTTTGCTTCGCTAAAAGAAAATCAAGGACTATCCTATTATCAAAAACAACTTTGGCCAGAGATTCTAAGCATTTTTTTTTTGATCAGCTATTGCATTAACAGAGGATTCTGTAATATGTTCATGAGTTTAGGAGAGGTTCCTGATTATAGCCTCATCTATATTTACTTCTAGCCAGGCAAGTATCTATGTGCCAGAGGAAACAAATTCTAAATCATGAGAAACCTTCTGGTACTTCCTAACTTGAAAATGTAAATTCAGGGGAGTTGACCAATGAGATATCTCAGTTACTTTGTAAGCAATTAGTGGTATTGTTGGATAACCTAAGAGGCATTTCCTGGTTATGCACAAGACATGTAGCCATTCATAGGCCCAAGGATAGTAATAACCGCCAAAGACAAAGATGTAATTCTTTCAGGAATAAGCTACTTCCACTAAAGTGGCACTATTAATAGACAGATGCGAGTTTTTTCATGATGAAAACTGAAAAGTGATGACAAAATCTGAAAGTTTATCTCCTTTAGCATTGACCTGGGAATTGCAGATGATGGTTTTATCCTTCCAGGACAATACCAGTGAAAAGAAAAAAAAGAAGAAACTTTTTTTTAAAAGATGTTATTTATTTATTTTTAGGGAGAGGAAAAGGGAGGTAGAATGAGAGAGAGAGAAACATCAATGTGTGGTTTCCTCTTGTGCACCCCCTACTGGGGACCTGGCCAGCAGTCCAGGCATGTGCCCTGACTGGGAATTAAACCAGCGACCCTTTGATTCACAGGCCAACCCTCAATCCACTGAGCCACACCAGCCAGGGCAATCCCCACCCCATTGTTTAGTTAAAGTATGAAGTATTGACATTCCAATGTTAAGGAGATCATTTGCTTAGTGCTGTGAACACACATGTAAAGCTTTTGAGAATACAATGTACCAGGGAGATTATTTATAATTATAAACAGGATAATTACCAATGTTTGGAGTACACTTCTGGACCATAGTCCTTTTTTTATGTTTAGTTAAAGTATGAAGTCTTTACAAAAATTTTTGGTCATATAATTTTTTTTATTTTTATGTTTTACAGCTGTTTCATTTATTTCCCTCTTTGCCCCCTCCATCTGGACCACTCCCCAACTCCCACAGTCAATCCCCACCCCATTGTCCGTGTCCATGGGTCCTTTGTATATGTTTCTTGACAATCCCTTCACCTTCTTACCTCTGTTAGTACATTTTATGAGTCTATGCCTACAGCATGGATGGAACTGGAGACTATCATGCTAAGTGAAATAAAGTATGAAGTATTGATCCAGCATCTGAGCTGGAAGCAGTAGACATCAAAATCAGCTAATTTTCTTCCTTGTCAATTTGATATATAGATCTCCAACATATATATGGGACCAGACCTCGGGTGAAGCCTTCTTTAACTTTGATCTTCTGTGTATCCAAGGCTCAGTGCCTTCTAGTTTTGTAGCAGTGTCAGTGGTTAGGAGTACTTGATAAGGTCTTTTCCAATGGGCCTCAAGGGCTATCTTCCTCTGATGACACTTCCAGAATACTGTCACTAGGCTCTAGATTGTGACCAACAGAATCCTTTGAATTGTGATCCTGGAAAGCTTCTTTATCTTGTTAATGATAGCCTTGAGCATAAGATGTTAAGACTTACAATAGTTGGCCATACCAGCATGAGAAAGCAAGGGATCAAGAGAAGATTATATACCAATAGACATTGGTCTACTAGTAACAATCCTGTGTGGGGAGAGTTTATGTTTTCCAGAGGGGGTACTGTGAACAGTCAGCAAGACTAAAGATAATACCTTAGGCCAGGGGAGCCAGTAGCAACTTTAGTGATTTCAAGTTTGAAGATCCCATTAATTCCCTCATCTTTGTCTGATGATTGAACATGATAGGGGGACAGTGATGGTTCCAAAAGTTTGCAGTTTCTGTTAAAGCTTGTATGATTTTTCCAGTGAAGTGAGTGCCTTGATCACTGAAGATTGTGGAAGGTATATCGTGAGTGGGAGATACATTTTCTAATGGTTTTGTTGCCTCTATGAGGACATTAGCCTGTGAGCAGGGGAAGCCTTCAACCCAAGTGAAAAACAAATACAATAACAAGAACGTATTGTAACCCATACTAAATGACAGTTGAATGAAGTCCAGCTGCAGATGATCAAAAAGAGCAGAGGATTGAGGTCTGAGGCCTCTGGGGACAAAAATGTTTTTTAGGATTATCGACCCGACAGTTAAGACATCACTAGTAGACTGTTTTTACAATTTTATAGAAGTCTCCCCACCAATATCAGTTCATAATTTGAGTCACCTTGAATGAACTATGGTAGATGAAGGAATGCAAAATCAAAAAATGGACTGAGCTTGGGAGGACCAAGGAGCTGTGTTAGGTTTCTCATAGCCCCAAGTGTTTGTTTAATTTGCAGCCATTGTTTACCTATCTTAATTTCTCTGATCTAGAAATTAACATGTTGGCATGTTACAAGGACATTAGGAGTGAAAATGTCTGGCAATGTGGGATGACTTTTTGCAGAAGCAGGATGGACTTCATATGTGGTACAATTTTTCTTAAAGATTTTATTTATTTATATTTTTAGAGGAGAAGGGAGGGAGAAAGAGAGGGAGAGAAACAGCAATGTATGGTTGCCTCTCACATGGCTCTCACTGGGGACCTGGCCTACAACCCAGGCATGTGCCCTGACTGGGAATCGAACCAGGACCCTCTGGTTCCCAGCCCGCGCTCAATCCACTGAGCTACACCAGTCAGGGCAAATTTTTACAGATTCTGTTGCAGCTGTTTTTGCATTAAAATTAGCTAAGGCATTTCTCTCATACTCAAATTTAGTCCTTTTAGCGTGAGCTTCAATTAAAAAACTTTTTTTATTGACTGATATTTTTTAGAGGGGTGAGGGAGGAAGAGAGACAGAGACAGAGATTGATTTCCTGTTCCACTTACCCATGCATTCACTGGTTGATACTTGTGTGCTGGGATCAACCTTGTTGTATCAGGATGATGCTCTAATCAACTAAGCTACCTGGCCAGGGCATTAGCGTGAGCTTTAATTTTGATAACAGCAATTTCAGAAGGTAAGAGAATCACAGTAATAAGATAGTTTACTTATTGCCAATTTTTAAAATTGATTCCACAGTTGGGGGAAGGGAGTGAGAAAGAGAGGGCGAGAAACATCCATGTGAGAAACATTAATCAGTTGCCTGCATGTGCCCCACCTGGCGACCAAACCCTCAACACAGGCATGTGTCTGTACTGGGAATCAGACCCTGGACCTTTCAGTTTGCAGGATAATACCCAAACAACTGAGCTAGACCAGCTATGGCTGTTTCCCATGTTTGATTGGACTTAAGAACCGCTTTTTTTTTCCTAATATCCCAGAATCATGGATGATTCCAAAGACATACCCACTATCAATGTAAATAATTACAGTTTGTCCTTCTGATAACTGGCATGCTACTTTAAGGGAATGAAGCTTTTCTTGTTAGACTGATTTAGCTTGTGGAAGGTTTCCTCTTTTGAGTATGTCAGTCATATTGGTTATTAATAGCATAACAAGCTTGGAAATTCTCTATTCCATTTCTACAGTATGACCCATCAGCAAGCAAGATTAGATCAGAATTATTTTAAAGGGTTTCGTGTAAATCAGGATGTAGTGTCATATAATGTGACTTTATAACCTCAGTCATGGTGCTAGCCTTTGTCAGATAGAGGTAGTAATGTAGCAAGATTAAAGATGTTACAGCGTTTAAGAAGGATCTCACATAAATGTTGTGCTAATTCAGAGTTAAGATGACTTTGGAGAGCATGTGGAGTTTGTAAATAAACATCATTTCCCAGTGTTAAATATGCTGAGATTTCCACTAACTTTGCAGCTGCAGTTATGGCCTTAAAACAGCTGAGATAGGCACAATCAATTGAATTAAGTTGTATGCTACAATAGTCAACAGCCATATGTTTTTACTATGTTCTTCCATGAGATTTCCCAGTGCTTGATTATTTCCTTCATGCCCAAATAAAGTAAAAGGTTTTGAATAGATAGGTAGCCCTAAGAAAGGTGATTCTTGCAGTGATCGTTTAAGTCTTATAAGAGCCTACTCATGTTTTATCTTCCAAAGGATATTGTTCAGGGACTGCAATTTTAGTAATTCTGTAGAGTAGGGAAGTTAATAGAGGAAAATTAGAAACCCATAGTCTGCGATAAGCAGCCAAGCCTAGAAATCTACAAAGCTGTCACTTAATTGTGGGTCTATGAAATTCCTGGATTAGCTTAAATCTTTTAAGAGACAGTTTAGATCATGTCCCAAGTAATGAAGACTATCCAAAGATAATTGTAATTTTTCCTTAGAGACTTTGTGTCTTTCTTCAGCTGTCTGTTCCAGCCAATAAATGGAATCTTTTATGAATGCCTTTTTGGTAACTGAGCATAGCAAGAGGTCATCTACATATTGTAAAAGGGTCAATTTCTCCTGGATCTGGAGGATGCTTAAATCTTGGTGAAGTACGTGGATGGGAGAAATCCAAGGGGCCTCAGTGAACCCTTGAGGCCTAACTGTCCAGGTATATTGTTGATTGTTAATGTAGCCAATGATAGGAGTAACGACTTTCCAGTTCTGTGCAAGCTAAAAACCCTATTTAATGTTGAGTTTTAGCTACTCTTTATATATTGTGGATACCAGTCTTTCATTATATATATTTTTTTTGTAAAGTTTTCTTCCAGTCTGTGGCTTGCATATTCACTTATAGTCATAGTGGTTAGACAGTGGTCTTTTTGATGATCAGAATTTTTAAATTTTGATGAAATCTAATTTATTATTTTTCTTTTATTGTTTATACTTTCTGTATCTTATTTAACAAATTGTTTACTATAAGGTCACAAAGATAGTTCTGATTTTTTCTAGGAGCTATAAAATATTATCTCATATTTAAGTCATATTGATATTGAAATAATTTTTGAATGATATGAGATAGAGACTGACATTTCTTTTTAAAAATATGAATATCTCATTTTATTAAAATTTATTGGAGAGAAATTTTTTTTCCAAATGAACTTTTCTGGTACCATTTCTGGAAAACATTTGACTTTATTTGTGTGTCTAATTTTGGACTCTCCATTTTGTTCCACTGATCTACTCATTTACTATTATCACACTGTCTTTGTTACAGTAGCATTATAGTGAGTATAGTGAGTATATTCTTCCTCTTTTGACTATTATTTTTGTGTAGATTATATCCTTTGCATTTCTAAATAACTTTTAGAATCAGTTTGTACATTTTTACAATTTTGGGGTACTTTATAACAATATTTAGACTTCAATATATATAAACTAGTATATATTTCCATTTACTTATGAACCTTTTAATTTTTCAAATCAACATTTTTTTTATTATATAGGGATTGGGCTCTCATGTTATTTATGACTTTAGATGTCATTGTAAATGGTATTTAATTTTTTGTCTTATAAAATTAGTTGATTTAGTATTATTTTGACTTTTATATAATCACTTTTTATACTGTGACACTACAAAATCACTTATTTTGATTTCTTAGTTGTTTTAAAGATGACTTGGAATTTTCTACACTTAACAATCATAACATCTTCAAATAAAATACATTTCATTTTTCCCTTTCCATTCATTTTACCTTTTCAATCATTTAACCATTGTGTCAATGTCTAGGCACAATAGCACAATGTTGAATAGAAATGATGAGAGGATATTTATGTCTGTCTCAAATCATAGGGAGAAAATTCTCCAATGCTTCATTACTAAATATGTTAGATGTATGGGTTTTTTTACATGCACATTATTATGTTGAGGAAGTTACCTTCTGTTTTTACTTTGGAGACAATTTTTATTATAAATGATGTTGAATTTTGTTCAATGACCATGTTATTTTACTCCATTAATCTGTTAGTGAATAGGATTAGAGTTACTGATTTTTGATTGTTAAGCCAATCTTGCATTTTGGAAGTTAAACCCTATATGACCATGTAATATTGTGCACACACACTGCATTCAACTTGGTAATATTTAATTAAATACTTTTACATCTGTATTTTTAATTACTTTATTATTGTTCAATTAGAGTTGTCTGCATTTTCTCCCCTCCCCCCATCCAAATTCACCTCCCTCCCTTGCTTCTACCCTCCCCCTTGGTTTTGTCTATGTATCCTTTATAGCAGTTCCTGAAAACCTTTCTCCCCACAGTCCCCTCCCCCTTCCCCCCTTGCTATTGTTAGGTTGTTCTTAATTTCAATGTCTCTGGTTATATTTTGTTTGTTTTTTTTGTTGTTGATTATGTTCCAGTTGTAAGTGAGATCATATGGTATTTGTCCCTCACCGCCTGGCTTATTTTGCTTAGATGATACCATAAAAGTCCTAGAGGAAAACATTGGTAGGAAAATCTCAGACATTCACCACAGCAACATCTTCACTGATATGTCCGCTAAAGCAAGGGACATAAAGGAAAGAAGAAACAAATAGGACCTCATCAAATTAAAAAGCTTCTGCATGTCTAAAGAAAACAGCATTAAAATGAAAAGAGAACCAACTATATGGGAAAACATATTTGCCAATGATACCTCGGACAAGGGTTTGATCTCCAAAATATATAAAGAACTCATATGACTCCACTCCAGGAAGACAAAAAACCCAATTAAAAAATGGGCAAAAGACTTGAACAGACGCTTCTCCAAAAAGGACATACAGAGGGGCCAGAGATATATGAAAAGATGCTCAGCATCACTAGCCATCAGAGAGATGCAACTTAAAAGCACAATGAGATACTACCTCACACCAGTCAGAATGGCCGTCAGAAACAAATCAACAAATAAGTGTTGGAGAGGATGCAAAGAAAATGGAACCCTAGTGCACTGTTGCTGGGAATGCAGACTGGTGAAGCCACTGTGGAAAACAGTATGGAATTTCCTCAGAAAACTAAAAATGGAAGTGCCTTTTGTCCCAGCAATTCCACTGCTGGGATTATACCCTAAGAGTCCTGAAACACCAATCCGAAAGAACCTGTGCACCCCAATGTTCATAGCAGCACAATTTACAATAGCCAAGTGCTGGAAGCAACCTACATGCCCATTAGCAAATGAGTGGATCATGAAACTCTGGTACATTTACACAATGGAATTCTACGCAGCAGAGAGAAAAAAGGAGCTTATACCCTTTGTGACAGCATTATGTATCTGTATTCTTGAGGGATATTTTTAAGTATATTTTATTGATTATGCTATTACAGTTGTCCTACTTTTTCCTCCCCTTAATCACCCTGCTCTCTGCACTCCCCTCCCACCAGCATCCCATCCCTTAGTTCATGTCCATGGTTTATACATATATGTTCCTTGGCTTCTCCATTTCCTATACTATTCTTAACCTTTCCCTATCTATTTTGTACCTGCCAATTATGCTTCTTATTCCCTGTACCTTTTCCCTCATTCTCCCCCTCCATGTGATCTCCATTTCTATTATGTTCCTGTTCTAATTGTTTGCTTAGTTTGTTTTTATTTTTGTTTTAGGTTCACATGTTGATAGTTGTGAGTTTGTTGTCATTTTACTGTTCATAGTTTTGATCTTCTTTTTATTAGATAAGTCCCTTTGACATTTCATATAATAAGGGTGTGGTGATGATGAACTCCTTTAACTTTACTTTATCTGGGAAGTACTTTATCTGCCCTACCATTCTACATGACACCTTTGCTGTATAGAGTAATCTTGGATGTAGGTGCTTGCCTTTCATGATTTTGAATACTTCTTTCCAGCCCCTTCTTGCCTGCAAGTTTTTTTTTTTTTATGAGAAATCAGCTGATAGTCTTATGGGAACTCCTTTGTAGGTAACACTCTACTTTTCTCTTGCTGCTTCTAAGATTCTCTCCTTATCTTTAATCTTGGGTAATGCAATGATGATGTGTCTTGGTGTTCCTCCTTGGGTCCAATTTCTTTGGAGCTTCCTGGATTTCCTGGAAGTTGATTTTCTTCACCATATTGGGGAAGTTCTCCTTCATTATTTTTTCAAATAAGTTTTTAGTTTCTTGCTCTTCCTATTCTTCTGGCACCCCTATGATTTGGATGCTGTAGCATTTGAGGTTGTCCCAGAGGTTCCTAAGCTTTTCCTCACTTTTTGAATTCTTGTTTCTTCATTCTGTTCCAGTTGAATGTTACTTTCTTCCTTCTGCTCCCAACCTTCGATTTTGAGTCCCGGTTTCCTTCCCATCACTGCTGGTACCCTGTATATTTTCCTTTACTTCACTTTGCATAGCCTTCACATTTTCTTCTATTTTGCAACCAAGCTCAATCAAATCTGGGAACATCATGATTACTAGTGTTTTGAACTCTGCATTAGATAGGTTGTCTATCTCCTCGTTGCTTAGTTCTTTTTCTGGGGTTTTGAACTTTTCTTCCATTTGGGTCATATTTCTTTATCTTGGCTCACCTTTATGTGGCAAGGGGAGGAGCCTTAGGTATTTGCCAGGGTGGGGCAACCCTCTTTACTGCATTGTGGTGCTGTCTGTGGGGGAGGAGTCAGAGAGGGAACAGTGCAGGTTGCTCCACTCTCATCCCATTTTTCCCCACTTCCCTTGCTTCCCACAAGCAAATTGTGCCCTTTCAGGTGCTCATTCACAGGTGGGTGTGTTTGTGTACATTTTAGGAACCGGTGGGCCTCTTGAATGGTCTCTGGGGTGAGACTCAGAGTTTACCCTGCCGCTTTAACCCTCACAGATATTTTGCAGCCAGGAGTTTTGAGTTTTTATTTCCCACGCTGAAACCCCGGGTTACCTAATCTGTCTCACTCCCCAGTTATTCCTCCTGGCTTATCCGCTCAGGAATGTGGGGCTGCCTGTGTGGTCCACTGCCTTGCCGCGAGTCCTCTCAGGCCTGGCTGCCCATTTCTCCGCCCCTCCTACTAGTCTGGATACATGTTTCTTAACTCCTTGTTTGACGGATTTACATGCAAATGATTTTTCGGCAGTTCTGGTTGTTCTTTGTTTTTAAATTGGTTGTTATCCTTCTTTTGGTTGTGCAAGGAAGCGATGCCTCCATCGTGGCTGGAACTGCTCATTTATATCTCCCTGTATATTTTTCTTTATTTCACTTTGTATAGCCTTCATTTCTTCCCTCATTTTGCGACCAACCTCAGTCAATTCTGGGAGCATCCTGACTACTAGTGTTTTGAACTCTGCATCAGATAGGTTGTCTGTCTCCTGGTCGCTTAGTTCTTTTTCTGGAGTTTTGATCTTTTCTTTGATTTGGGCCATGTTTCTTTATCTTGGTGCACCATTACATGGCAAGGGTATTTACCAGGGCAGGGCAACCCTCTTTGCTGCGTTGTGGTGCTGTCTGTGGTGAAAGGGTCAGAGGGGGAACAATGCCACTGGTTCGGTTTTTGCCCTGCTTTCAGTCACTTCCCCCACTACCCACAAGTGAATTGAGCCCTTTGAGCTGCTGCCCTGGTGCTGATTCCTGGGTGGGTTGGAGGGTGTTGTTCTAGGATCCCGTGGGCCCCTCCAACGGACTCACCTGTAAGATTGGCAGTTTCTTCTGCTGCTGCAACCGCCAAAGGTTTTTACCACCCAAAGTTTCGAAGTTTTCTTTTCTTTGCTGGAATGCTGGGTTGCATGGTCTGTCTTGCTCCCCAATTCTTCCTTCTGGCTTACCTGCACACTACTGTGGGTCTTCCCAGTCCGCCAGCCGCTGCCTTGCCATGTGTCCTCTCCACTCTGGCTGCCTGTGTCTACCTCTCCTACTGGTCTGGATGAATGTTTCTTCTTTAACTCCTTGATTGTCAGACTTTCATACAGTTAGATTTTCTGGCAGTTCTGTGTTTTTGTTTGTTTGTTTGTTTTTAAATTGGTTGTTATCCTTCTTTTCATTGTACACGGAAGTGAAGCTTATCTACCTCTGCCTCCATCTTGGCTGGAAGCCTCTTGAGGGATATTTTTTGTACTTTAGTCCCCCTTTATTCATGAGGGATACCTTTCAAGGCCCCATTGGATACCTGAAACAGCAGGTAGTACCAAATCCTATACATACTATTTTTTCCTATACATATATTTCTACAATAAACTTCAATTTGTAAATTAGGCATAGTAGGAGATTAACTACTATAATTAATAAAATAGAACAATTTTATCAATATACTATAATAACACTTAATGTGACTCTGGGTCTTTATCTGTCTCTCTCAGTATCTTAATGTAGTGTAGTGACCCTTCTTGTGATGATGTGAGATGATAAAATGACTTATTAAGTCAAGAACTTACACCTTTTCACTTAAAGGAAGCCCATTGAGGCTTCTCTTCAGCATATCCAAATTGCCAGCATCATTACTCTTGCAATTTGGGGTCATTATTAAGTAAAGTAAGGGCTAATTGATTACTTGAACACAAGCACTGCTATACCTTGACAGTCGATCTGATAACCAAGACAGCCACTAAATGAATAATGGGCATGTAGCTGTATAGAGCATGGATATGCTGGGTAAAGAGATGATTTACATCCTGGGCTGGGAAGAGTGGGATGGCCTGAGATTTCATCATGCTACTCAGAATGATGTGTAATTTAAAACTCATGAACTGTTTATTTTTGGAATTTCCTATTTAATATTTTCTGACCACAGTTGATATCAGGTAACTGAAACTGTGGGAAGCAAAATTGCAGATAATGGGGGATATTATATAATATTTTCTTGTGATTCATTTTTCTAGTTTTTGTATCAGGTTAATAGAGGTCTTTTAAATTAATTTCTCGCATTTTCTAAAACTGTTTATAACATTGGTATTTTTTTTCTTAAATGTTTTATCAGGTTCAAAAATGAATCCGTCTGGGTGGAGATTTTTGTTTGTGTTATAATACAGTTTTATATTGTGTTTATTTAATTAACATCATGAGTAATCTCTTCATGAAATATTTTTCAAAAACAAGATTTTTCACACTTACATAATATTTATTAGGATAAATATACCATAATATATTAACTGGGCTTCTACATATGGATATTTTGGTTGTTAAATATGTTCCCCTCGTCGGTTTCTTATTACCAGACAACAAAACAATTTAATTATGATGCTTTTTTTCTAAGACATATGTCTATGTGTATGAATATTTTTACATCTCATGTAACATATGCTATATACTAAATGTAGTAAACACAACATTATATTATATAAAACTATATAATAAAGAATATTATATTAGGTAATATGTAATATATGTGTGCATATAAAATATATATACACATGTACACACACTGAGAGATACAGAAAGATGACAAATTCTGTTATTAGATACATTAATACATTAATGCAGTCCAATTTTGGATATTGGGAGTTTGGGAATATTTTTTGCTTTTTTATAGTTTCTTGTATTTTTATATATATTTTTTTAGAATGAGAATGTCACTTTATAATTAGAAAGAAAAGAAAAAACCTGAACTGTTTGGTTCTTAGGAATTAAAAAAATAAAGGATTTCTTAAGCTATCACAGGAAGATTTAGAAATTACTATAATACTATAGGATAATTAAAATTCTAGCAGTGTTCACATTTGACATTATATCCCCCAGCACCAACCCATTAAATGATATCTGAGTAAGTGTAGCATTTCAAGTTCTTCTGCAAATTGCCAAATGATTAAGGGGACACTTACGCTCTTTGGAAATAAGTCCCAGGTTTTATTTTTCTTCATCTTCAGAGGCTTAAAGAAATGGAAATCTTCACACCAAAATGCATTTTTCCCATTTGATTTAGACCATGGAAGGCTACCCAGTGTCAGGAGACGCTGTAAGAGTTGGCTTGAGTTTTAAAAGTTGTTTGAGAGGGAAAGGGAAATAAGAACAACTACTTAGAATGTAGCCAATGACAGGATAAAGTAAAAATTTTAGAACATCTAACTTATTGTGATTGCTCCAGTTTTCCGGACAATTAAGAAATAAACTTTATTGGACTTCCTAAGATGGCGGCATAGGTGAATGTGCCGTGCCACCTTGCACAACCAAACAAAGGAAAAAATCAGAAATTTATACAACCAAAAACAGCCAGATCTGACAGAAAATCGTATTGAGAGGAAGACCGACAACCAAGGAATTAAAGAAAATACATTCATCCAGTCTGGTGAGCAGAGAGGAGCAGGGCGAGCTGGTGAGCAGATGGCAGGCCCGAGGTTAGAGGGGCGGTTCCCGCGGGGCTGCAGCACACCCAGATGGGGGCCTGACTGAAGCGCGGCCTGCGCCCTGCTCATCCGGACCCAGCGGGGCTGAGACTGGTGGACCGGGCAGGACCGGGAGAGAAAGCAGGGCGCAACCCATCGGCGCAGATTGAGAGCACCTGTGGGGGTGGAGTCCACGGCGGGAGGAACTCCCGGCCTCACAGGAGAGTTCGCTGGGGAGACTCGCCGGGGATTGGAGCTGTGCAGCCTGTACACTGACCCGGAGCAACCCCCGGAGCCAGCGCAGAAGGGCTCAAATTGCTTGCAGGAGGCGGTGTGGGCGCAGAGAGCAGAGAAGGCGCCATTGTGCTCCCAGGTCCCACCCCCACAGGCTACTTCACAGCACAGCTACCGGGAGCTTCCCTGCACAGTGATCCCCAAGACTCCGCCCTTCTTACAGTAACAGGCTCACCGAGGGAAAAAAAATGGCCCAAAGAAAGGAACAGATTAAAGCTCCAGAGCTAACCGACCAAGAGATAGCCAACCTATCAGATGCACAGTTTAAAACCCTTGTAATAAGGATGCTTTCAGAATTCGATGAAAAATTATCAAAATTGCTGGAACAAATGAGGAGAGATCTGCAGGGAACCAATAGAGATAAGAATGAAACTGGGACGCAAATCAACAGAGTGGACCAACAGAAAGAAAAAAAACATCCAACCAGAAAAGAATGAAGAAACAAGAATTCAAAAAACGGAGGAGGGGCTCAGAAACCTCCAGGACATTTGTAAATGGCCCAACATAAGGATCATAGGGCTGCCAGAAGGAGAAGAAGAAATCCTAGGAATTGAAAACTTATTTGAACACATAATGATGGAGAATTTCCCGGAGCTGGCGAAGGAAATAGACTTTTGGGAAGTCCAGGAAGCTCAGAGAGTCCCAAAGAAGTTGGACCCAAAGAGGAACACACCAAGACACATCATAATGACATTGCCCAAGATTAAAAATAAGGAGAGAATCTTAGAAGCAGCAAGAGAGAAGGGGACAGTTACCTACAAAGGAATCCCCATAAGACTGTCAGCTGATTTCTCAAAGGGGACCTTGCAGGCAAGAAGGGGCTGGACAGAGGTGTTCCAAGTCATGAAAGGCAAGGACCTACATCCAAGAATACTCTATCCAGCAAAGATGTCAT